>JANAVB010005019.1:0-18922 GCA_029216955.1 Iris pallida
GTCCATATCGTCCAAGACGCAAGGCGCACTTAAGGCGCTCGTCCGAACGAAACGAGGCGCAAAAATAATAAATAATAAAAATTTACATAAATAAATTAGTAATATAAGAAATACAACCAAATAACATATTAAAACCAACAAAAATATGTTAAAACATAACCAAGTGAACTAGCAGAGTAGTAACAATAGTAGTAATCAACTGAACTAACAAGAGTTTGTATTCTCCCTACCACGTATTTAGTAAATTTTAGTTTTTCTAGTCCAACTGTAACCAACTTTGAAAACCGTGGAAAGGCTCTCTCTCCCACTTGTATGAGGTAAGGATTATTTTCATGCCTCAATATGTTTTGTATGTATATAAAAAACAATAAGGCGCACCTAGGCGTGCCTTTTTTTGGTTGTGCCTTGTTGAAAGGCGCGCCCTGAGTGCATCCGGAAAAGGAGCCTCGCCTAGTAAGAGGCGAGGCGCAACTGCTGCACCTTTCTGCGAGACGCGCCTTTGACTACCATGGTATTAAAATAAGCTTTTTAAAATGTAGGGCTAGCAAGATTGTAAAAGTCGATAGGCGCTAATCAGGCGGGCAACGGAGGCCTAGCACCTAGCCCGCCTAGGCGGCCTCGATTAAATAAATAAATAATCCCAAAAAACCTACTAAAATTTGAAAGAAAATAAATACATAAAATCCAAAAACATGCATAATTGGGTGGGCCTAGGACCTAGGTGGGCATCTGGCGGGCACCAGACGCCGCCTAAGCGGCGTTAGGCGGCGTCTGGGCCGACTGTTAGAACACTGAGGTTGCCTAGTGCAAATTCTATAAACTTATGAGATGTAGAAATTTCAATGTAATATATCCACACAGAAAATTAGGTAGAAGTATATATGACCACAACTAGAACAAAGCCGATGTACCAAATTTTTGGGTCAGCTACATGAATTTCATCTTCAGGCCATTTCATCTCTCGGATTAGCAAATTAAAGAATATATCACAACCCAAAATGGAAAAAGGGATTAACACTTGGTAACCTAAGGAATAATATAGGGTTAGGTAGGGGTGGGAGATAAAATTCTAAGGCCAAGTAAGCTTCACCTCACAAAACAAAGTACAACATCAACACTGGGGTCCTAACAACCACGACAGTGGAGGATGAAATCAAGGCCCGGAATGCACTGTCATCATAATGTCATCACAAATCAGGAACCCAATTTGTTATGCTTAAAGCTGGGTCAATATCAACTGCCGCCAAATAGAAACGCTCAATTTCCTTCTACTGACGTCAACTTTGCATGGCTGTAAGCAAGGAAGCCAAACTACGTAGGGGGGTTAGTCAACCGTGATATGCACATTTGATTATGAAATCTAGTGTTACTGGTTTGAGCTTTGCAAGGAAGCCAATTTCCTAAGGGGAGGAGCGGTAAGTCGAACGAGATTTGCTAATCACATATTGTGCTTATGGAATCTAGTATTAGTGGTTTGAGATTTTGAATATGATTTCCAAATCCACGGTTAGTCAAATGAAAATTTGACCAACAGGATTAAGAATTTCAAAGCACACTTCCTTATTATATTAGTTTCACACTTATCACAATCACACCATAAAATGGTTCCCCCTCATTTTCATCTCTCCATAACCATTCTCTTCCTTCCTTGCGTTCTTCTTCCAATCGATCATCCTCTTTACCGTCGTCTTCGTCCCACCGAAGAACGCCACCAGCACCACCATTGCCTTCTCCCAACAATGTAAAATCGGGAATCAAGAATATTATGATTTGATGTTCCAAATAGAACCTTCCGCCAAATTTATCAAGTTCCTTTTTAACCGGCGAGCCCGATTTGTTGACTGAACTAGATCAGTTTACACATGAGAAATTGATTTTTTTTAATATTAAAAATAGAAAAGTCGAACCTGAACCAAAAGTATTTTTGGCTTTCTTAGTCCTTATCCGAACTTGAACCGGAAATTATTTGGGTTCTCTTTTTTAGACCCAAACATAATTATTGATTAAAAAATTGGAACAAATCAACACAACAGTTTATACAATAAATAAGGATTTTTTTTTGTTTTAGTAAATAAAAACTCGAACATAACACGAAGACATTTCTGGTCTCATACCCGTTAGTCGTACCCGATCCAAAATTCATTTGGCTCATCTTTTAAAGATCTGGATATGCCTTCTATAAATAAGCCGGGTCGGATTAAAGGGTTGTTGGTTACATTGACAGGCCACTCCAAACAGAGGCTGAGACCCTCACCAATCTCTTGGTTCGTATAGATGTTTTATATTATGTCAAGTCTGATATAGATGTCTTAATTAGTTGACAGATCTCATCTTAAATCTGATAAATTATCAAAATATAAAATTTTAAGTTTAATAAATCTAAATTATTTGTTTAGAATATGTCGGACAAATATGTGACAGAATATGTTTATTTCTCTTAGGTGACAATTTCAAAAACATAATATAGATGTGCTTTCAGGATCACAATAGCAACCACATCTATTATGTCATCATTGTGTTTCGCATTTCTAGAAACACTCAGTAGGCAGACATTCTATCATATATCTACATTGTTGTGAATGCTACCATAACTTATACCTAAGTTAAATTATATATCTAGGGAAAAAAATGCATAATGGACAAGATTAAAGGATAAAAGGACGGCAAAGATTGGGAAAAAAATGTTGTTGTTGTTAACAGTTCAAGTCATGAAGCAGCAGGTAATAAACTTTTTACAGTTCACATATTTTCCACGTCATATACAAAATAAACTTTAATTGATCATGTGCACTTGGAAATTTTTAGTTTATGATTGATTAATTACTCCATAGATTTCAGCCAAGCTGTCATTTATACTTGACATCGTGTGTCCCATTGCATAGATCTCAATATCATGTTAAGGACATTAGAAAGCTTTCATACGTTAAGAAAATGTCGCAGATAATAATGATTAGTGAGAATTTTACCAGTGGGCGGTGATTTTAGTGTGATGTGGGTAAAGATGGTGTTGCTAAGAGAAGGCACGACTCACTTTTCAACTTTCTTACTTCGAAAAAAAATTTAGAATGACGGTAGGTAAGAAATGATGGAACAAGGGGGGATAGAAGCAGCAAATATATTTACATCGTCTGTTTTTCAAACAAGATACTCAAAGCAGCTTATTGTGCAGGTGCTTAGAATAAAACCAATCTTAAGGCAACATCTCCATTAGTTCAGGTGCTTAGACTTGTTGTTAGTGAAAAGCAGCTTATTGTGCATCACATTTTTGAAACAAAGGGCAGGGTCAAAGAGCCCATAATTGGTTTTGATCAAAAATATGAATATGAATACATTATGAGATTATTGATCAGAAGTACAAGGATCAATCACATTGTGCTTTGTATAAATAACACAAGTAAAATAAGATAGCATGGTTTCTGTAAAATCAATGAAACATTAAATTGGTAACAGAAGACCCAAAAAAATGGATCTAGCCTTTTATACACATTGGATTTGTTTGGAATCAATATGGTGGTGATTAAAAATTTGAAGACAATAGCACCAAATAACAAATAACAAGTTATATGTTAACGATATTTGTAACAGTTTTGAGTATCATTTTTGGTTGTTATGTTGTCAGGTTCGCAGTATCGATATTGGAATCGGTATCGGACCATTTCTATGAGTATCGATATCGGCGTTATCGGCGGTATTGGCGGTATTGGTGGTTTTGGATTGTATCAGATTTTTGTTTGATATTGTAAAGCAAATAATTCGTAACACTTTAGAAAATATATTTTATACATTTATGCATAATTTTAAGTATTTTTAGTGTTGCTAAGCAGTTTTGAAATTGAAAAAAAAATAGTAGGCACCATTGCCGATTGGTTCAGGGCCGGATCCAAGTAGTTTGTTGGGTGGGCTGTAGCCCATCCAATTTTTTTTTTCACTACATAGGCATATTCAGCCCACCTAATTAAAAAAAATAATCCACCCAATAACCCAAATGAGGGGCTGCTCTAATACACGCGCGCGAGAGTTTTTGAGGCTGGCTTTTGATTTTTCATTTCCTCCTCTCAAGTCTCAAGAGTCAAGCCCAGAAGCAGGAAGGAGGAGTTCATCTCTCCCAACTCTTCCACTTCTCATGTAAGTTTTTTCTTGCTAGTTGCATTTTTCTTTCTGATCTACTTTCTTTATAAAAAAAAACTAGACTTTATCGTACTTATTTTGATCCAATTTCTTCCGAATAGAGAATTTTAGGGTTTGGAGAAGGTTAGGAGAGAATGATCTATGTGATTGACCCATGGTGGACTAGGATTCGGGTTTGGAATTTGTGTTTTTTAACACATCCTAAAGCATCCTCGTCTCCTCGAGGAGGATGCGTGTGCGATTTATATTTTTCTTTTAGGATTTGTTTGATATTTCTGATTTAGGGCTGGGGGAAGAGATGAGATTTGTGTATACAACGTATTGGAACCTCCTGGTAGGTCTTGAAGTTTTAATTTATTGATTTAGAATTATGAAAAGACTTGTTTTAGCTTAGAACTTGTATGTTTCTTCCAAAATTAACTTTTTTGGTTTTGGTTAGGTTAGGACTTAGCCGAGAAGTCAGAAGTAGCATATTTCTTTGAAGTTTCAATTTGTACATTATTAATACTTGAAACAGGCAGGGGGGTAATCACTACCTTGTACGCGTCACAATGAGTTACATGCTGCTCAAGTTTCAAAAATTGCAATGAGGCTAGAAGCTGGTGAACTTGAGACGGACAGAGGGGCTAATCAGATTGGCAATTTGCAACAAGTTGGAGCTACTCGTTGGAGCTCTCATTTTGCTTCAGTGAACAGTTTAATACACATGTTTGATGCGACTTATAAAGTTCTAGAGAGCACTAGGGTGAATGGAACAAGTCAATCCTTACGTGGGCAAGCTAGGGGTGTACCAGGGAGATGAAATCATTTGAATTCATATTCATTCTACATTTTGTGAATTCAATTATGGGAATCACAGTTATACTTTGTCAAGCTATTCAAAAAAAATCTCAAGATATAGTAAATGCTATGAACCTTGTTTCTTCCACAAGGAAACTCCTACAAGAGTTGAGACAAAATGGATGGAGTACTTTCTTTGAAGAAGTGAAAACATTTTGTAAGAAGCATAAAATTATAAGTGTACCCGATCTAAGTGCAACTTATCTTGAGGGTAGTAGTCGTTCTTGTCAACAACGGGATCACATTACACTAGAGCATCATTATCACTTTGATATTTTTAATGAGGCAATAAATAAACAAGATATGGAGTTGGAAGAAAGATTCAATGAAGAAACAATAGGACTCCTTACCCTTAGTTCGGCATTGGATCCAAGGGATAACTTCAAGGCACTTAAAATTGATGATATTTGTAAACTCGCAGAGGAGTTTTATCCTGAAGATTTCACTGAGCAAGAGATTTTCATTTTGAGATGCCAATTGCAACATTATAATGATGATATTCCTCATCATCGAGAGTTTCAGAATGTAGCTATAGTTGTCGATCTATGTCAAAGACTAGTTGAGACAAGTCAACCAGAGATTTTCTATCTGATTGATAGGTTGATTTGTCTTGTATTGACTCTCCCAGTCTCAACGGCAACAACTGAACGAGCATTTTCAGCTATGAAGCTTATCATAACACAACTTCGTACCAAGATGGAAGATGAATTTCTTTCGGATTACATAACTCTCTACATTTAAAAAGAACTTTCTGAAGATATCGATGTAAATTCGATAATAGATGAGTTCGATTCTTTGAAAGTTCGAAGGGCACAACTTCACTTGTTTGTGACTACAAACTACTTTTTTGTATGTCAAACTCGATTGACTAGATATAGGTTTTTTGAATATATGTAACATCTGACAGGATCAAATGCAGTGACTATGTAAAGCTCAGAATATTAGGATTTTAGTAACTTGCCATCTTATGTTTTAAGTACTGTTTTTTGCTTCTATCCTTCAGATTTTAGTAAATCTGAAGGTTATATGTTAATTTATATTTCATCAAAATGAAATGTTAATGCCATGGGATATATAATGTTGTAGCTTATGTAATGTTGTATCTCCCGAGTCCTGGGAACCCGATCTCATTTGGATAGTACTTAATACTTAATGCTTTCTTTGAAATGATTAGCATATTAGTAGGATTTATTGAAAATTAATTTGTGTAGTGTTAATCTTTCATGATGACGACTTTGACCTTTGCTGCATTGCTTTGATCAAGCCGGCACAATCAAGGTCGAAGAATGTGATTGATTGTAAGATTTCTCTTTCTTTATTCAACTGTCTATGTCCAACAAAGCTTTGCAACCATCTCAAGTGAACTCTATGATGATGGTACTGTTGGCAAGTACTACTGTTTCATAATGTCTTAAATTTGTTCGCTATATAGCTAGTAGACATTTATTTTCTCACCATTGGATAGTTTCTAAAATGCACATACAAATTTTTTGGGGTAGTTTGAAACTTTTCCATATTTGAATTCATATTCTAAAGGGATGATATGCTTAGATGCCAAATATGTGGACACTGTGACAGATTCTTATTGGACTAATTGGAAATGGAATGGTTTATATTCGGTGTAGAATCTTTTCTTTTAATGTTTTTATTCACTGTAACAGGTATAAAACCTTCAAATAGAGGAAAAACTTTGCCAAATTTTCGGCATGAGATCAGCATTGGTGTAGTAGCCCATCCCGACTTTCAATCATGGATCCGCCCCTGTATTGGTTTACATGTGATAGATAAAATTTGTTCGTTTACATGCTTTTACAACCTTACTATGCTTTTACACCCTTGTTGATTGGTCTTTTTCGTTCATTTTTTTTTACCGAATTTCCCGAAAAAGAGACCCCCAATGTCGGTATCGGTCGGTATCGAATCGGGACATGCAAAACCGTAACAGTATCGGCTGTATCGAATCGATATTGGCCGATACTACAAACTATGAATCTGAAACATAATCATGATTAAAAATGCTAGCATCAAAGGTAACTAAAAGCATACAGTGTCTTTGTTCCTAATTTGCAACAAACTATAAAAAATTTGCATTACATCCGATTTTCTATAGGTGCTGCAACTCGGGCGAGCTAAACCCGAGCCCGATCAGGTAAACCCGTTAATTGACTGGATTTGGGATGAAGATATTCGGGCTCGGGTTAGGGTTCGCGTTAAAATATTTAAATACGATCAAAAATTGGGTTGGGATCGGGTTCATGTGTCGGATTACTCAAAGAACCTGAAACCCGGCATACATATAATCTATATATATTTTTTCATATATACTCTTTCATACTTTTTAAATAAAAAGTTTAAAGCCTATAAATTTCTCCACCCAAACTATTCAACTCCTTACCCTAAATTCCATTTTAGTTTGTATTTTTATAATTGAGACCTGATTGCTATTTACTTATGTATTTAATATTAATCTTGTTTAAAATTATTTCAAATATCACATTAGAGACCGATAAACCCGATGGAACCGACCCGACACGAGAAACTTTGGTACTTTTCTATTCCTCTGGACTCGGTCTTGGACTTCATATGTTGAACCCGAGGTCAGTCGGGTGTGGCTTGGGCTCGGGCTAGGCTTATGATTCATCCAGTTGAACTCGGGTTGAGCTCAAACCCGACCTGACCCGCACGAGTTGCACCCCTAGTGCAAAGGAAACACAGCATCGGGGAGCAAGCAACCTAGTCAAAGCCAATGTTGTCATATCAACAGTTACTGTTTTAATTCACATATAAGTGAAATGTGACGGAAGAAAATCACCTTCAAATTTCTACCATGCCAAATACAGTAGTTACAAATGAAAAACAGGAACATGCCGGAACAACAAGGGCTGGACGGTCTTCTTGTAGATCAAGAAATTGAGGAATCATTTGACGCTAAAGATCCCATATCAAGTAGGTATCTAACGTCTAAACAGTGATAATCATTTTCGACTTCGACTCAATGAGAATGTCTTTGAAACAAGGTGCGCACTATCGGCATCAGTTTCAGACCTTTTTCTTATGAGTATCGGAGATTTCGATAGTGTTAGATATTATTCATTTACTTTCTTTTAGACAAGCTGACAAAGTAGCCGCACAATATATATTTGAAACGAATAATATTCCAATGTATTCACATTGTGAATTCACAATATACAAACTTCGACAAACGGTAATGGTTACATTGTGTCGATGAATTATATAAACACCCCGTAATATCAATCTTTGGAATGATCGAATCATTTATCTACATTGTTTTTTTTCCATTTCTCTCTCTTTTTAAAATTTTTTTCCAACTTAAATGACCTTTAAAAAGAGCCACAATTCCGATATCGGCTGGTAACGGTTTCGGTGGGGGCATCGTATCGGAAAAAAAAGCCGCAAGTTCTTTTTGGCTTAAATGCTAAAAACAATAAGATATGGCCGATATTGTGAACCTTGCTTTGAAAATACCAATACATCCTTCCTCAGTTGCTCTTTGTAGAGTTTCACGAGACCTTGGAAGGTGGAGGGAATGGTCAAGTCGTAAGCATGAATGGCATTAAAAAGAAATTGTCACAGCAGTTGTAAGAAGCTTTCTGAATATGTTACTCCTTAAACCTGAAGTAGTACCCTGAGTGAAGTTTAGCTTCAGATAGTAGGCGAGCATTCCTACCTTATAATGATGTTTGTCAATCAGCCATATCAAAAACTTGTCCTTCACAAAGGCACACAACGAGGGACCGTTAGTGCAAATATGCCATGTGTCATAATATTGACTTTTCACCATGGCATCACCACAAGAGAAGGGACCATAGGTTCACTATAATAGATTTCTTATCCAGTAGCTTCTTCATTGAACCCTTTATCTCATTCAGTAAATAGATCTCTTACCCAGCAGCTTCTGAACATCCTACTCAACCCTGAAGTTATATACCAGGAATGAAGATCGAGCTTCATATAGTAGGCAAGTATTCCTACCTAATCAAGAAGTTTGTAATGAGACTGTGACGATCATATAGTCCCATATCGGTTATACAGGAAACTCGATATGGGTTGATATAATATTGGGCTCTCCTCTTATAGCTAGCTTTTAGGATGAGTTCTTCTAAGGTTCGTATCAGAGACATCAAAAACGTATCCTTCACAAAAGCATACAATGATGGATCGTTAGTATGTTCACATATGTCACGAGTCATAATATTGTTTCTTCACCATCACTACTAGAAGGGACTGTAGGTTCACTAAACGGATCTCTTATCCAGCAGCAGCTCCTTTGGATCCTCTTACTCATTCATGAGCATGTAAAAAACTCATTAAGTTTATCTACCACAAGTTCAACTTCGGGTCACAAGTGGCTCCGACTCCTTCTCAGTGTTTTAAAAGGTATCGGCTTCGCCGCCTTAGGCCACATTCTAGGCTTTTTTGATGCCTTGGAGGCTAGGCAACTAGTATTTATGAGGTCATGATGCGTCCGCCTTGGAATGGGAGGCACATGCCTTGAACTGCCTCGGAGCGCTTTAACCCGCATTGGGCCACCTCAAGCGCCTTGACGTGCATTAACTTAAATGTAACACAGTCTAAACTTTTTTTAAAATTTGAAATATGATCAAGAACAAATAAAAGTTTATTAACAATTAAATATAGATAGTAGAGAATTTGAGAGGAACAAATGGCTTTTTGTCTTCCGATATTTCCTTGTGTGTTTATCCTAATCAACTGTATCTCATCTTCACTTTTCTCTCCAACTGATACTGCAACCAACCAATATGTAAATCTCTCCTCTCTTGCTCACCTCTTTCCCACCGATCCTCTTTCTTTTAGCTTTTCCCCTATGCCAAGGTCCAAAGATGACAAAATTAAAATAGTAGAGAATTTGAGAGGAACAAATGGCCTTATAAGGTTGTCTATCTTCTTCCTTTTTGTTTTGACAAAATTCTCTTTTTTGTTTTGACAAAATTTTGTTCTCTCCAGTAGAAAATCCTTTTGCTCGACTCCTCACGTGTAGGTTAGGAAGTACATACACTCTAAAAATCTGTGTCGTGTTCGACACGTATCGTATATGGCAGAAACACTCCAAAGTACATTAGAACACCATATTAGATATTGAATCTATATTGTCATGTCCAAAACTTGCCATGTCATATTCACGGATAACCATGTTCGCCTTTCATAATTAATGACTCAAAAATCTTTTTGTACTCAAACAAAGATAAAGAGAGAGCTGCTAATACTTGGGGTAACATAAGTGTTGGTAACTACATGTTTGTCTTAACATACCTACTGCACACAATAAAATTTTAGTCTCGAGGCCCCTGCCTTGTCACCTTGAGGTCATGTCTAGGTCTTTCAGCCACCTCACCCCGCCTTATGCTCTTTTAGTATATGCTCTTTTAGGATATGTCATATATGTCTCCTACACAATTGTCCCAATACTATCCATCCTCAACACTGCTCCTCGAAGGATCACAGAGACTTAGAAGCCTCCACTAGAAACATAGAACTAGTGACATTAAATTCTTCCACACCCTTAAGAAAAACCCTCCTGTCTAGGGAGATTGAACTTCATAGTCAAAACCACCCAACCACCAAACTTTATTTCAACGGTATATGTATCTTCACGACTTTCACCCTTCTCTTCTGATCCCTTTACCTCTCGTTGTCCAGCATATTAACACCAACCACCGAAAGTCATTTGACTGCTCCTCAACTAGTTAAAATCGATCTTGTTGTGCCTGGAACAGAGAGATTGACAAGGAATTTATGGTGGGTTTGGTTTTGCCGTAGAATGGCATTTGATGAGAAGAATTCCTTTTCTTTAAATATAGGTGTTTGGCTATAGCAGTCATATGTGCCTCATGAAAAGAGTAAGTCAATATATCGCAAACAGAAGGCCAAAAAGTTGGTTTCTCCAAACCATATAAGCTAAGAAACAAAAACCTAGCGTTACAGTTGAGTTCAGGACATGAAACCATATTTTTCTTTCCCTTTCCCCCACCTCTCCATCCACCCTTATCAAATTACCAGATCATCATGATAAACTTTGAAAAAATACATTCTTAAGCACAACATCCCATCTGAATATTCATGATAAACTTTGAAATAAACTTTGAGCAAACATTCATGATAAACTTTGAGCAAATGTATAACGACCCATTATGAGCTCTATAAAAAAACCTTTTTTTCTTTCAAGTAGCTCCATGGATTTTCGATAACTGGAAAAAAAAATCCTATTAGGAAGACAGCAATCTCTGATCATCTCATCATGATAAATTTGACCAAGGGTTCGGTTCGGATGTAAGTATTTGTGTTCAGATTGGGTGCAAGTATAGTGTTCAGGCTGAACAACATCCAAAACCAACCTGACCTTGCCTGTTCCAACACTAGTCAACTCCAAGAGAGTATACAAAGCAATCAGGTTAACAAATTTTCATCCCACAAAAACTAAATATAAAATGTTATTGCAAACCATTCCCATGCTAACTAGATTAGCTACATTTTTACCATCACCATCTAAAACAATGGATAAGACGGTTCAGACTATGTTCAAGGTAATTCCTTTGGTCCCAAGGAAACCAATAACAGGTTTATCTAATATGGTAATGTCAAGAGAGAAAGTAAACAATGCAAATACACATTACTAGATCTAAATAAAAGTAGTGCACAAACATATTGAGCATTCCAAAAATCAAGACATGCATTTTAGTGGCCATATAAAGTAGATTAACTATTTACAGCATAAGTTATAGAAAGTTACAGTATTTGCATCACGGAGCTCGAAAGACTTCTCCAGTACGCTATACAAGCAGCAATTGGTTGCAAACTTCTCAATAAGAAATGTCTGGAAACCAGGGACCTGTATTAGTAGTAACACGACCTCAGTATGGGAACCAATAATAATAGTGAGTTGTGTGTGTGTGTGTGCATATTGAAAAGCTACCTTATCTTCACCATTATATTTGGTACACCAGTCTTTCATGAGCCTAACGAATATCTGCACGCACATCTGATAGTAGAACCATATGCCTTAGCTTTGTTATTTTATAACTATATAACGATAAAGAGATTGCCTTACATTTCAGAGAGAAATAGTAGAACTGCTAGAGTAATTATTTGTACCTTCCTCACAACTACATCTTTGTGGCTGCAAGAGGCTATCAGTACTAACTGCATTGTAGCATCCAAATAACCCCTACTGTTTTGAGTAAGAAAAACTGAAGAGAGGTCATGGGTTGTCATAACATGAAGAAATGTATACAACGTTCGTTGCAACTCCTGCAGTTCACGTATCTCCTACAAGATAAAAATAAGGAGTATTCATATGATGGCCTTTCATTATTTAAACAGTTTCCTAGAGCACGTGTTTGATTTGTCTTAGGGAGCTTTCGGTTAGAAAATTAAGTTTGGAAAATTCTGTGTGAAGTTTTAATACTTAATAGTGACAGGATCTGACTAAAACTATTAAGCAAATAACACAATATTATTATGTGTCATTTCTTACTAAAGTACAAGATATAATATAAGTTGCCAAAGATGCTATAAACTTTTGCCTTAATGAGCAAGCAATAAACATTTATTAGAAATTAACACTACAGGAATCAACTAGGATTAAGGTATTATAAAGGGTAGAAAAAAGAGCTTGCAAGAAATATATGTTTTACCCGTGTGACAGAAACCAATATTTGTTGTGAATTGTATCTCTAATTTGCTTTTTATGACAGAGGGACAACAGGGGGATGGTTGAATCCCTACCGAAAATCATCAAAGTCAAACATTTACAAGAGGAACCTTTTTTTCTTACAGCAGTAAAAAAAGTGCTGCAGCCGGCAAACTTATGCATGCTTTTATTTATTGGCGCACATATTTATTCTCCAATTACTGGTCCTTGTTTGAATGAGCTTAAACTTGCATTGAGGAAAAGGCAGGCCCACCTACCCCAACAACAGGACTATGTTTTATGGCAACACTCTCTTGCTCATAGCTACCTTTGGTAGGAATTTTGCACCAAAACATAGGGTGGACACCAGGTTGACAGCAGGTCGTCTAAACTCCGTTAAATCTTTTGTGGAGCTTTCTCATGCTCCATAGCAGATATGAAGATATTCCTACTCCAGTTCCGAATTGGGAGTATCTATCTATATAAAGTAGAGAAATTATTTATCATGAGCTACATGTTTATTTGGCTATTGGATCAAATAAGTTTGGTTTTTCTTGGTATGTCAGTATAATGGGAATCTTCCATTTCCATTATAACATGCAGTCCTGCCACATAGGCCATATCTACTAGGTATAAGAATCAAAGGGAGAAAGGGTAGTGACTCCACACAGTTTTAAGAAACATAAATTCCTCAAGTTTAATGTCAAAAGTAGCTATTGCACGAACTCCGTAGGTAAAAATAGCATAAAAAACTGGTCTACGTGTTTATTTGGTTATTTATTGAATCAAATGACATACAGTACTGCCACATAGGCCATATTTACTAGGTGTAAGAATCCAGAGAGGAGAAAGAGGTAGTGACTCCACACGATTTAAGAAACATAAATTCCTCAAGTTTGATGTCACAAGTAGCTATTTACCAACTCGGCAAACACAAATAGCAAAAAGACTGAATCTTAAAGATCACTCTGTAATTACTTTGATGGGAAAAGTGTATGTGGAAGATATGTCAACATGTACACTACATTTCATATAAGAAATAAGTTTATAAACTTAACATCTTCATTTATATCAGTACTGCCCCATAAGCCATATTTACTAGGAGACGAATTAAAATCAAAGGTTAAGAAAGAGGTAGTAACTCCACACACTTTTAAGAAACATAAACTCCTCAAGCCTATTGTCACAAGTGGATACTGTACCAACTTTGCACAAAGCACTGATTTTACAGGTCATTCTGTAAGTACTTCGATAGGAAAAGAGCATCCGGACAATCATGTCAAGTGTTAAGACATACCCTACATTTCATCTAAGAAAGATACAAGTTCAGAATCTTAACAAACAAAATGAAATTTGTGAGGTTTAACAGAGGAAAAATATCCAACAACTAACAGATTTAAATCAAACTGATGACTGGCAACTTGAGGACTTAAAAGGAGAATCCAGAAGTGAGCTTAATTTTAGAAGTATATGTGGCTTGAGAGATATTAGCAAACATTGGAATATCTTAAGAATACAAAATACTGAAGATCGACATTTTTAATCAAAAATACAGGAATAGCACTTGTCTTAGGACCTAATGAAGAAAATGTAATAGAATTGTTGTATATGAAGTATCGAACTTTAGTTAAATTTGCCTCTGAACAGATAAGAGTTCATAACAGGTGAACAGAAAGGAGAGCAACAACTAGACTGGGAGAGTCAAAGTAGAAAAGAGGATTCCTCAATCAGTGATTCTTGTGTAATTGTCAAGCATCCAGTTAGGAAAGCGCAGTGGAAATTTATGATAACATCAATTAAGGGAAATAAGTCAAAGCCAACATAATCATCCATTTAAAAAAATAGTATTGTTTACTTTAATTAGAAAAAATGAAATGGAAACCGCAAGTCAGCATTGGCATGCATGAGTGAGAAAAAGAGACGGAGAAAAGATCAAATTATGAAGAAAAAAAATTGAGAGGAAAACTTCATACCTCAGTATTAGATCCCGGGCCAGAGGAAAATGCATCACTTGAAAGAATATTAAATAATTTACTTGCAATAGTAGGAAATAGCTCCTCCAACATGGCCCCCACAGATGTACTGAATTTGCAAATTACTTGGTTGATAAGTACAAGAAAATCCACCATATCTTTTGGCTGCAATAAGTAATACTTATTTGTTAAATTATGAGTATCAAAATTAGTTTATGTATCTGCAGCATTCACATGTCAAAATCACTAGCAAATTTCCTATTTCCTATTAGAAACAAATCATCTGTCGGGAGGAAGGCTGCACATAATAGTATATGTTCTTGAAAATTAGCATAACAAATAAACGACAGATAATAGTGAACATTATGACAGATGAAATCAAATTAAGCTAAGAAAACAATTAGGGACCATTCATAGTTGCAAATTGTGCTAGTGTAGGAATTAGAATTGCCCAATAGGTCAAAGAATTCGTAAAGTACGTCATTGTTTCGATACAAAAAGTCGTGGACTGAAACTTTTTTGTATTAAAGAACAGAAAAAGTACAACAGGAATCCTTAACAAGAATTCCGAGTACAAATAAATCTGGGGATTGGGACGCTGGAAGTTAAGTCTACGTCGACTTCTTTACTCCGTTGACGATCCGATGTGAAGATTGTTGAACCTTGGTAACTCCGGCTTACTGGCAGAATCTTGACAGCAAAGGGAGCTCTATCACTGAAAGCTCTCTCTGGAAGTTCTTTGCAAAGGCATCATCCGCTATATAGCATCCTCGTACGAGGAAGACATTGTCCTCTTTTTAATATTTATAGCTTTTCTTCACTGGAAGAGCTATGCGCGTATAGGCAAAAAATACACACCTCCTGTCTCAGAGGCGCATGAAGATAGGTAGGCGCATAGGCACCTGTAGTTCTTAGCAAATGCAGTACGTAGCCTATACAGCATCCTCGTGCGAGGAAGACATTGTCCTCTATTTAATATTTATAGCTTTTCTTCACTGGAAGAGCTATACGCGTATAGGCAAAAAATACACCGTCTTCTGTCTCAGAGGCGCATGAAGATAGGTAGGCGCATAGGCACCTGTAGTTAGTGGGGGGGGGGGGTGAACGTGCATAGAAATCACGTATAGCCCGCCACGTAGCTTGAAACGTGTTGCACGAAACACTGTCATGTCATCACACGAACGCTTCATAAGAATGGCTATTCGTCAAACTGCATTTGACGCATAAGCTCTTCTATTGCATACTGCAGACTAGAAGCCGCATAAGACTTAGCCGCATAGAAACGGTCTTGTACAACTGAAAAGTGGAATGATTACGATGATGTAATCATTGACATCTCCTCGTAATCCGTCCTATGCACACTGTCCAAGAATTAACTTCATGTCAGACAAGGTAGCTATGCGCTCTCGTTGTATGCGCCTTTGTGCTATGCGTCTTTCACTTAGAAGTTCACTGCTTTGAGATATAACTTCATAAGTTGTATGTTGATCGAGTCATGAACTACGGCACTTGGGCGCATAAGGCCAACTATGCGCATATTTGAGTATGCGCATTTTTTCATGCTTCTACAATCATTTGTTTACAAGTTTCAAAAGTGATGTTTACGATGGAAACATGCACAAGATAAGAACGTAGTTTTACAGTTTACGAAGAGAATAAGGCAGCACTGAAAATCAGTCCTCCAAAACATTTGCATGGTTGTACTTCGATGAACTTTCTCAGAAAAATTAAGCAGATCAAAACGATTGAGTTTCTAGGAAAACTTTCCTAAAAGAAACATGAAAGTAGGCTTCATGAACATCTTTACTTGCGAACTCCATGCAGCCAAACATCTCTATACAGTCATGAAATGATTAGTCTCATTGAGATTTATAATAACAATTGTAACTTTGACAAAACTAACTTTTAGTAGGGCTGTAAAAGTAGTTTCTGGTATAGTTGTCACTTGGTGATCATGGAATGTATCTAGAGATACGTATTAGTTATTACTTGGGCGTGGACTTCGGGCCGTTCCTATTCAAACAACTCGAAATTATTAAACTTGGACCAGGGACGCCATATTTTGTGGCCTCCATGTTCCAGTTTTCACAGACCCAATTCTTAAGTTCCCAAATGGGTGGCGAACAAGTCTCGTCGGAACTAGAGTACCGACCCCAAACAGAAGAGAAAAACCGCAAACGAACAACTCATTATCGTGAAAGGTAATAGCTCCCTACCTTCTCATTCACAGAATGTAAAAGGTCACATTATCAAGAGTTGTCAAAGAGGGACACTTGAGAATCATCATGATGTTATTGTATAGCCTCCACCATAATCATTTACCCCATATAACATTATTTGGCACACTATACCTTTGAGTTGCACTAGATTTATACATAAAGGCTCCCGTAAGATTTCTTTAGTGACGAAAATATGACGCACAACTTTTGAATCGTCATGTTATTATCGATTATTAGTATATTACAATTGTTTTTGTATAAACCAATTATGATTTTAAAGGCCCAAGCAGTATTACATCTTGAATAATAATATTGTCATGCGTTGTTCAAAAGACCAAGCATAACAATATTTGCTCTCAAAATTGTCCTTACTTCTCGGTTAAAGAACAATCATATCTTGCACTAGTTTTCTGAGAAAATAATAGTCTAAATTACAGTAAATATTCACTATAAGGACTTCATTTAAAAAGTTGAAACTCTTATACCAGCTTGACATCATTAGAGAGTCATATCATCGAAATCATCAACGCTGCCAAATTCCTAGTTGAGGTGGCTGTGTCGTGCCATAAAATCTAGATGGCCAACAGGAGGGTTGGTAGATCTACCTTTTGGATATGCAGTTAAAACTCAATCAACCAAGGAGAACCCTCCAGGTTCCCCTAGACTATAAAGAGCCTAAATGAAGAGGTAGATAAATCAAGAGATGCAATTCACTATAGAGAATTGTGTTGATCTATGATACATTAAGCCAAAGAGTGAAAAAGGAATGCCAACGCCATATTAGGAAAAATAATATGAGAAACCAAATTGAAAGGCAACCATTGAAGAATTCATTTGCGGCAGGAAAATAGGGAGCAAATACAGTTTTATGCTTACTAGCAACTAATTCAACAAATAAAGGATATAAAATTATATCTGAACATACCTCACTTTCCACGAGCAATTGATTCAATGCCATAGGAAGGTAAGGAAAAACAGATACTCCTAGAATTTCTACCATGCGGTGAAGAAAGGACGTAACCTGCATTTTGTTCAGGTTGAAGATAAGGTGAATTTGGACATTGCAGAAAGAAAGAAGTGGTTGCATCAAGTACTTACCCTATTGCGCAAGGGCTTGATATTTGGAAAAGCCACGAGAATTTGTAGAAGAACATCCAATGCCTGGAAACCCAAAAGCCATTAAGCAAAACTTTATTAGCCATATGCACACTTGTCAGTACTAAGGAAAGTTCCAATACCAATATTTCGAAACATCTTAAATGGTACACCATAATTGCAATCCCACATTGATTAGATCATTTAAATTTTACTCCTGAGAATGTTGAATGTGTGCTTGAATGATTTTAAGCAGCTCCAAGTTACCTGCTTGAACATGATGCCGATTGATGGACGACTAGTTGTGACAAGCCGCTCACTAAAGCCCTATACGATAAGCAACCACATTGTAAGCAAATAAAGTAATTCAGAGTGTATCGCTCACCTAAGCAGTATGAGATGCGGTAGACACTTGAAATGGTAAATTAAGGCATAGGCAATTGTTACTTAAAAGAAACATGGATATAACAATGATTAGCTACAATAGACTTCGCATAAGAAACAAAACTCAACATGCATTTTTCCATGATAAATGCTGTAGATTGGAATAAGACCTTGCTGAGAGCATTCAGTGCCATAATAAGTTGTTGAAGACTCAGAACCTTTGCAGAAGATTCTTCTAGTCCCTGTACTCTAGCTTCCAAGAGCAAGGTTTCAACCTGGATTCATGTACAGATTATAACACAAGATACCATCCACTGGAAAGGAAATAGCCAAAAAAATAGCTATAGGCGCCTTTCTCAAAGTCCACTTTCACCTGTTGACATAGAGGCTTGAGCAATGCTGCCAGGTACTCTGACTGCTTCTCTGGTGAAACATCTTCCATGCCAATCATTAGTCCAATTGCCTGTACAACCAGGAATGTGCCTTCTTTAAAGGAACAAAATAAGCTGAAAAGATAATAGCCACAAAATTCTTCAAAAACTATACCTCAAATGTGTGACTACCATCTTCTGAACCAGAGCACTTAAGTTCTTTTGATGACCAATCTAAACTTG
>JANAVB010005020.1:0-237514 GCA_029216955.1 Iris pallida
ATAAACATTCATATTATATATTATATATAATATATATTATATATATATATATATTATAATATAATATATATATATATATATATATATATATATAGAGAGAGAGAGAGAGAGAATAAGGGAGGTAGGGTGCCACCTCACGGGGGGGTGTCTACTTGTCACCCCCTCCGCTATCATCATGTACATGGGTGCATGATGATAGCATGTGGGGGGTGACAAGTAGACACCCTCCATAGGGTGGCACCTCACCTCCCTCATCCTTATATATATATATATATATATTATATATATATATATATATATTATTATATACTTATACATTTATAATATATATATATTTATACATCCATGCACAAACCCCTATATAATATATTCATTTAACATACACACACATATTATCATCATGCACATGGGTGCATGATGATAGCATGTGGGGGGTGACAAGTAGACACCCTCCATAGGGTGGCACCTCACCTCCCTCATCCTCTATATATATATATATATATATATATATATATATATATATATATATATATATATATATATATATATATATATATATATATATATACACTTATACATTATAATATATATATATTTATATATCCATACACAAACACCCATATATAATATATATTCATTTATACATACACACACATATTATATATATATATATATATTTTTTTCACACACATATTTTATATTATATATATATATATATATATATATATATATATATATATATATATATATATATATATATATATATATATATATATTATATATATATATATATATATATATATATATATATATATATATATATATATATAATTTATTTATCTAATAACCATTAATAATAAAATGATAATAACCATTAATAATAAATAATTTATTTATCTAATAACCACAATATTAACATTAATAATAATAATAAACCTAATAACACTGTAAATAAACTATTATATATTTAGAAAGTATTTGCCAAGTCCTAAAAATAAATAAGAAAATATTTATACACACATAAAATGTTTACATGGTCGTCCCGGGTTCCACTGCATGCCTACATAGGCTTGGATTCGGTTCTGGTCTAGTTCAGACTAGCTTAGTACAACCGGATCTTCTGCAAGTCAATAATTTAATTAATAAATAATTTAACATCTAGAAAGGTTAAGTCACAACTTGGCCTGGTTTTCCTAGTTAGGACTCACTTATGGCTGGGTCTTCCTTGGCACGGCTAATACACTAGTCAAGGCACGCCGCTGCACTACCCGGGCCATGATTCCTAGTCGTCTGGTACTCTAATTCCTAACCATGACTAAAATCACCTACCGTAATAATTAACTAAATAAACATTCATAAAATCTAAAAATCACCATTTAAATCAAATAAAAAAATATTTCAAAAAAAATTCGGGAAGGGGAGCTACAAATCTACCCACCTTAAAAATAATTTTGTCCTCGAAATTCTAATTCATGACTATTCTGTAAAATTCAAAGTCTACTATTACTTTAATCTCCTCAAATTTAATTTCTCAAAATATTTTATAACCTTCTCTAGTCACTTTATAACCCCGAACACTTGAGGACTTATACCCACCTTTGGTCACACTACTTCCTCAAAACACGGTCACTAAAGTCTTATGATTTTCTAACTAGTTGCTAATAATTCTACCAACAGATATCTAGGGCTTGTGGCATCTATACTCCATAATATCTATAAACAACCAAAACTCCATAATCATGCAATATTATACTATAATTTAAGAATTTCTGATGAACTCTAGACAGCACGATCATTCGTCATCCCGGAATAGGAAGCGACGAGAATCAATGGTACGAAAAGCAAGGAAGTATAATCGAGAGCAAATATAGAATTTTCAAGGACGTAGAGATTTTCTAGGATAATTTTCAAGGCAGTGTGGATTGAGATTCCTAAGGGTTTAGTCAAATTCGCAGGCTCATATCAGTACAGTTACGTAACCGATACGATATGCTCTGACCTGCATGGGCCACCAAAAAAATTTGTTACGACCTGCACCCGCTTTTCGGACACGAGCACGTGAGCAAGCCAGCTACGCATCAAGCGGACTCCAGCCCGACTCGAATATGTAAACGCAGTCAAGGCTATGGTATACTGCCAAATCATGGCAAACAAATCTATATCTCAATCCACAATAAGAATATGAAACATGAACGAACACTATGGGTCGTGGTCTGCAGCCCACTAGCATACATGTCCGATTAGACTCCAAGAAATAACATGAGTCTATAAACTGAATCAATAAATAGGATATATTATGATAATAAAAGGAAAGCACGAGCTGGATAATAAACATGGTATCAATACCTGAATCTCGCAAGCAATATCATCACATCCAGACCCCACAAGTGTCATAATCATCTGCCATCCAGAGCTGCTAACTAACTCCACGCAATAACTAACCTGAAGAGACCATCAGGTCCTCAGGGGACATAGCAAGATACATAAAAACATGCCTATCTAGCAGTTTATCATGCACTAAAGAAAATACAGGAAATAAACAGAAAAAGACCAATCAGCACAAAAATACGACTATATACGACTGGAAGAACCACTACGCCTAAACGAACTACTGGAGAAGAACAAGAGAACACGATATCACGATGTCAATGGATAACCAATCGAATACTCAAACCCTCGCCCCTAGTATGGACTCGCAGGTTTGAACAACTACTAGCCCTCGTCCCTAGTGTGGACTCGCAGGCTAGCATCACCCTCGTCCCTAGTGTGGACTCGCAGGTGTGAACCATATACTACTAACCCTCGTTCCTGGTGTGGACTCTCAGGCTAGCATCACCCTCGTCCCTAGTATGGACTCGCAGGTGTGGACAGATAACTACTAACCCTCGCCCCTAATATGGACTCGCAGGTTAGCTTAACTACTAACCCTCGCCCCTAGTGTGGGCTCGCAGGTTAGTTTAACTACTAACTCTCGCCCCTAGTGTGGGCTCGCAGGTTAGCTTAACTACTAACCCTCGCCCCTAGTGTGGGCTCGTAGGTTAGCTTAACTACTAACCCTCGCCCCTATTGTGGGCTCGCAGGTTAGCTTCAAGAATTTTAAGGTACAGCAGTTCCGATATGACTTATTCAACCTATGACACGATACGACTCAGTCCAAGTACAGGTGATGACACGACACGACCTAAATCACGATACACGAGAAAACCAATCCAATATGAACTACAGAGCTAATTATAAACAAGGCTATATATAAACTAGCAGGCATGATATACAATCATATATAAATAATCAACTAGTAAACCCGTATAATATGCATGTAAATAAACTGTAGAGGGAGGCAAGGTATCTTGCCTGGAGGTTGCACGCAGATCCAATAAAATACAGTCAACTGCCAAGCTATGAAGTCCAAGTCCTCACAACTGTCTCCGAAAGCTGAAACAAATATTACCAACGTTCTCAAAATAATCAATTTATCTAGGATTGCCTGTCCTTAAGTCCAATTCTGGATACAGGGGCAAAACGGTAATTTCGGACAAAAATGGTGTCCGCCGTTGGACCCGCTTTGCACCGAAAAGCATGCCAAAGCCTATGGTCTCTAAAGTAGTCAAACTACATATCTACGGATCCGATTTTCTGATACGAACCCAACCGTATGTCCAAAATTGGGTTCCGACGGGTCGTGCACAAAATCGTCCGTTGAGTCGGACCGTAGGGCCCGTAAAATGGCGTTCCGATTCGACTGTCTCAGAATTGGACCAAACTTGGCATACAGGACCAAAAAAATGATACGGTCCTATTGGCACAAGTTTTGTCTCAATCTGACTAGTGTGCACAAAATAATTAGAGTTTTGTGCAAAGTGGTCGATACGGTGAATTTCGACGGATACGGATCAAATTCGTCGCGCGCACGCGACCAATTAGAATTCCATCAAAGCCCACACGACCACGAAGCCGTTACGCACCTTTCGATACTTTCGATTCGCGACCACGTCGCCCGGTTTGTCGGGACGGACCCCGTATCGAGAAGTTTTTGGATTTTTAGAACAGGTTTTTCCTAAATTTCTAATCAATTTAATTTACTGGATACAAAGCCATAAATAAAACTAATAATGGGGTTTTAATCCCATTTAGGTTGTCTAAAAACCTGTTCAAGTAGATTCCTAGATTTTTCTCTGGATTGACCAAGAACAGCCTTCCAAAATGGGGTTGAGGACAAAACTATACCCTGTTTACGAACAGGATTTATGACGACTTCGTGTTGATTTTGTGAGTCGACCGGTCGATCCCGTTATGATCTATTCGTTAGGATCTCTAGAGGGTCATGCGGACTACACGTAGGAGTTCGTAGTTCATAAAATCGTCGACTAGGGAGGAAGAACCATATCTGTAAAGTGGCATACCTTGCTGTGCGAACGCTGTGGTATCTGCTGCTCTGTTTGCGCGCGCACGGCTTTTTCGGCCGGCGGCAGTGGCCCAGGGCGGCGCTGCGGTGGCGTGCGACCTCCTGGAGGTCGAGGGTAGGGTGGCGCATCAGAACTTAGGGTTTGTTGCATCTTCCTCTCGATATCTCTCTTGCGTATTTATATGTGACTGCGGTCGAAACCGAATCGGGGGGGTAAACATGGGTTCTGCTCGGCTGAGGGATTTCTGTACAGGGTCGGGGCCTCCATGGTTTGGCCGAGCTGGGAAGGGCTTTGGGTCCAGCTGGGCTGCCTGCTGCATGCTTCATGGGTGGGAAAACTTGGGGTCGGCCTGTGGGCTGTGTTGGCTGTTTAGTATTTCTTTAATATCTTTTCCTATTTCTATTTATTTATTAGCAACTAATGATATATAAATAAATTCATATATATATATATACACACATATATGTATACCTTATACACACACACAAATATATATATATATATATATATATATATATATATATATATATATATATATATATATATATATATATATATATATATATATATATATATATATATATATATATTTAAAAAAAAAAAAAAAAAAAAATATATATATATATATATATATATATATATATATATATATATATATATATATATATATATATATATATATATATATATATATATTTAAAAAAAAAAAAAAATATATATATATATATATATATATATATATATATATATATATATATATATATTTATATACTTATACATTTATAATATATATATTTATATATCCATACACAAACACCCATATATAATATATATTCATTTATACATACACACAATATATATATATATATATATATATATATATATATATATATATATATATATATATATATTTTTATATATATATATATTATATATATATATATATATATATATATATATATATATATATATATATATATATATATCTTTGATAGAGAATAAAATGATAATAACCATTAATAATAAATAATTTATTTATCTAATAACCACAATATTAACATTAATAATAATAATAAACCTAATAACACTGTAAATAAACTATTTTATATTTAGAAAGTATTTGCCAAGTCCTAAAAATAAATAAGAAAATATTTATACACACATAAAATGTCTACATGGCCGTCCCGGGTTCCACTGCATGTCTACATAGGCTTAGATTCGGTTCGGGTCTAGTTCAGACTAGCTGAGTACAACCGGATCTTCTGCAAGTCAATAATTTAATTAATAAATAATTAAACATCTAGAAAGGTTAAGTCGTAACTTGGCCTGGTTTTTCTAGTTAGGATTCACTTATGGCTGGGTCTCCCTTGGCACGGCTAATACACTAGTCAAGGCACGCCGCTGTACTACCCGGGCCATGATTCCTAGTCGTCTGGTACTCCAATTCCTAACCATGACTAAAATCACCTACCATAATAATTAACTAAATAAACATTCATAAAATCTAAAAATCACCATTTAAATCAAATAAATAAATAAAATAAATATTTCAAAAAAAATCCGGGAAGGGGAGCTACAGCTAATCCTTCTTCTCCCATGGTCAAGGCCAGCACTTGACCATGTCCTCTGGGTGTGGGTCCCCTGTGCTAAAAATTTCTCTGCCTGCTCTGGATCAGGGCTTGGGCTTGGGCATACTGCTGCAGTCTCTGTTGCTGGAATGTCTGGGCTTACGTCGGCAATGGCCTCGGGAACGGGTACTGCAGCTGCTGCTGCTGCTGGACTGGTGCTGGTCCCCTAACTGAAGGACTAGAGAAGGCCGATGAACTCCTCATGTTCGGGCAGTTCCCAACCCTGTGGTCTGGGGCACCACAAACCAAGCACAAACCCTGTGCTCTGCGACACTCTGATACCACATGCCCTGGCTTCCCGCAGTGTGAACATCCCACTGCGGAAGACTGCTTCTGCTTCTGCTGCTGAGGGTGCGTCGGGGTAGAATGCTAAACCGATGTCATTGAGGCCGCCCGCCTCGGAGCTCCAATAGTCAAAGCCCTGGCTGCCGGGGCTGGTGCTGATGACTTATTTATCTGGCCGTGAGATCGCTTCCGACCTCCGGTCCTATCTACGATCCTCTATGAGGTATACTCATGCCTCTGGGCTGCTCTCAATACTGCATCAAAAGTCTGATGCTCAAACTGCTCTACCGCCAATAAAATCTCTAGGTGGAGCCCCTGCTGGAACCGCTGGGCTCTATCGAACTCGGTCGCCACCAAGGTGGGAGCAAACCGACTAAGCCTGGAGAACTCGGCCGCATATCCATCGACCGTCCTATCCATCTGCTTCAGATTGGTGAACCTCGTTTGTAGATCGTACCGAGCTACAGCATCGAAGTACTTGGTCTGGAATCTCTCCCTGAATACTGCCCATGAAATAGGGGCCACTAATCCATCGGCCTGCGCTGCCCACCAGCTGCGAAAAAGATCTAGTAACTGCAGGCGCACTACGGCCACCTTCTCGTTCTTTGGAGTCCTGGCTGCTTCTAGAATCACCTCTGTGTCCTGAAGCCATGCATCTGCAACGATCGCATCTTCATTGTCGTCGAAGAAGGGAGGGTTCAAGCGCTTGAAGCTGTTGATCGCGCTATTACCCTGATGACCTTCTCTGGTCAAAGCATTTGCCGCCGCCTGGTACAAGGCATCTCCGCGACGATCCTGGAAAGCTAGTAGGGACCTGATGAGACCCACTAAAGTGCCATCATCAGGCTCTGCAGGCTGGACGGGCTGAATTGGTGGTTCTCCTCCGGTAGGCACGACTCTGGAGGCTACTCCTGAATGCTGGGCTTGATCTCCAGGTTGCGGCTGGTCCACTGGAGGTGCTCCGCCTTGCTGATCGGCATGTCCAGGAACAATACCGCTGAAGAAGACGACATAGGGAACAATAAGGAAGGACCAGAACAGATCAACGATACAAGCATGTGATCAGGTCAAGATTTTCAGGGATTTGAAGATACGAGCAGAGATCAAGGGCGAATACTGATTGAGACATCTATTCGGTAAACCCTCACATATCTTGATTTACAAGACCTGCATGGGCCACCACTAAAACCAAGTAACGCCCCAGAACCAGAATACTGGAGAGCGGGGGCGTACATAGCCAGCTACGTATATTGAAGTGCAACCCACCTCGCTATATGATCACGGTTGTCTAGATACATGAGGGTTTAACTACAAGCCAACAGTCTCCTATGGTCATGAACAAGCCTATTGTCTCAATCTCAAGCAAGCAATAATAGTTACAAGATGTCAGAGCACCAAATATATAATAGCAAGACGTCCCATACATTACATATTGGATGATCATGAAGCTAGTCGTTACAAAATGTCAGGACTAGCAAGAGTTTAGTCATACATGATCAACCCTAGGATCTGTCAATCATGTTACAGTCCGTAGGCAGACAGTAAATAAAGGTGCAATACGAGCTAACACGTGCTCGCCGGCTAAACGCCTCAAAAGAATAATTTTACAATAAAGTGGGAGGACAAAAAATCTACTCGTTGCCAGGGTTACACCTGGTGGTCACCATCTGGCTGGAAGACAGGTGGATCCTCTGGTGCTGCTCCGATATCTGGCCACACAAAACCAGCTGGGTCAGACCCCAGAAAGAGCAAGTGCCACAAAGGAGGCTTTACTTAGGAACTAAAACTAGCATATCACAATAGAATATTAAAGATAATAAATAAAAAACTGATAATAATAGAGATAACAACAGTAAACTGAGTACGAGGAAACCATTCAAGTAGCCAGGTCACAACTCTTAAACCAAACAAGGACCGGGATTGCAACCCTTCACCTGAATAGAAACCGGTCTCAAATACTATTGGTACAGTGAAGACAATAAATGAAGAGAGGACACAGAACTGCTCCGGGAGCCAGGTTACAACCCTTAAACCAAACAAGGACCGGGGTTGTAATCCTTTGTCTGAACAGAACTGGACCCCTGATCTTTATTGCTAAGCCCAGTATAATTAATCATGGTATTAAGGTAAGATAAAACATGACGAACATGGCATGGGATTACAATATGACAATAAACGAAGAGAGGACACAGAACTGCTCCGGGAGCCAGGTTACAACCCTTAAACCAAACAAGGACCGGGGTTGTAGCCCTTCGCCTGAACAGAACTGGACCCCCGATCGTTATTGTTAAGGCAAGTATCAATAATCATGTCATGTCATAATCTTGCACAGGATCAGGATAAGACTAAGCTGGAATAAACTCCATCCAATCAATCACGGCTAATCAAGAGTACGGCTTGATACTTTTAACTAACTAGGGTTAGCACAGGCCTAGTTACTAGCAAGATGCAATAAGATTATTCCAACAGCCACAAGTCCTGCAGACCATCCAAGTTATCCGGGTCGAATGTCCGTTTATGAAGAATACAACACGTGAATGTGTGCTAGAAATGTGCCCTACTCGTCGGTAGGCTACAAGTCCACTTGAGCACCCAGATAACGGGATTACCTGTAGCTGGGAAATTTCTTCATAAATACTGGATTATTCTAGTTATTAGCCTTAGTTGAATTCAGTAAGTACCCCTGACCGTGGTACTCAGGGATCCCCATCCTAGACATGATGCAAGACAGTACCAGTTTATTTGCATAAATACAATCGCCCACGGTGTCCAGATCTTTCATACTTGTCATGTCAGGCTAGCTGTCGTAACAGTATACCGAGATATATCATGTCAGTTTACTTGTCAAGAGTGCGCCACAGCGGGCCACTATCGTGTTCTATTCTTACAATATCATGAATGAGAAAAACTTGTATAAAATAACTAGTGGCATATTCTTGATGCCAAGAAAAAGATCTACAACTTTCACGTTGGGAGTTGGGAGAAATTCGAGCCACAATTCGGTCAATTAGGACATATAACAGTTAGAAATAGCCCAAATAGGCATTATGCGGCCTATTCTGCGATACCATATGCGGCCAACTACGGCATGCGGCCTATGCGGCCCAAATACGACACCATATGCGGCTCAACTGCGACATGCGGCTTATGCGGCCCAACTGTGACACCTTATGCGGCTCAACTGCGACATGTGCCTTATACGGCTCATTCGCGGCATCATATACGGCCAACTGCGACATGCGCTCATGCGGCTCAACTGCGATATCATATGCGGCTCAACTGCGATATACGACTTATGCGGCTCAACTGCGACATCATATGCGGCCAACTACGACATGCGGCTTATGCGGCTCATTCGCTACATCATATGCGACCAACTGCGACATGCGCTCATGCGGCTCAACTGCGACATCATATGCGGCCAACTGCGACATACGGCTTATGCGGCTCTACTGCGACATTATATGCAGCCAACTGCGACATGCGGCTTATACGGCTCAACTGCGACATCATATGCGGCCAACTGCGACATGCGACTTATGCGGCTCATTCGTGACATCATATGCGACCAACTGCGGCATGCGGCCTATGCGGCTCAACTGCGACATCATATGCGGCCAACTGCGACATACGGATAGAAGAACATAGAAATGACCAAAAATAATTTTGGCCATAACTTCCTATATTCGAAGTCTAAATCAAGCGAAACAAGAGCCAAAACCGCATGAAATTGAATTCTCTACAACATAGAACCATTAGTTTTCGAAAATAATCAAGTTTTAGAGATCAAAAGTAAGAAAAATCGAAAAGTTACAAACTTAGATCTACAAGAACCCATCCATCAAATCCAAAAATGTCAAGTTCTAAAGAGCCTTAGAATCAAGTAAGGAAGAGAATGGAACAATAAAACTTGAGATCCATCATGAATTAAGTTTGCACTTGCCTAGCTCTCTTCCCTGGTAGGTGGAAGAGTAATGGTGGAGAAGAAGAAGTGAAGGAGAAGAATAAATGAAGAGAGAGAGAGTTAGGTGGAAATATAAATGAGGGTGGTGGTGGTAGGTGGGGATTCGGTCCACCTAAAATCAAGTCAAGCCGAACCAGCAACAAGTTGAACCGAACCAAGAAGGAAATGCCAAAATAACCATGCAAAAAAATATGCAATATGAGTCAAGAATACGTACACGTATACCAAGATACGTAATACGAACCACAGGCATTACACTAAATTCTCCTCGCCACGACAGCGAGTGAGCCTGTCAAAGACAGAGACCTTCTGTGGCGCATCAGAGTTACTGTACAGGGCGTCAGATGCGCCCTTGCTCCATCGGTGCATCTTTCTTGTCTGAGAAGGAGATGGCTGGGGAATATGGTCAGTACCACGCTTTTTCGAGAGATGCGTTGCACCGGTGGGTGCATCCTGGCTGCTGAGGATGTTAGCGAGAAGGGTGGACTGCATCGGCGCATCCCCTTCAGTGGTGGTGCCAGGGGCCTCGACCTTGCGCACCCAGACTTTACGAGCCTTCTTCGGCTTTGGCAGCCACTTCGAAGGACTTGCGCTGCCTTCAGAGATGAACTCCTTATACGACTATTGATTGAGACGTACGACCAACGTCTTGTGGGAGGAGCCCACATTCACGTCGTCGAATTATGATACAGCTTTCTCGGTGGAGGAGAAAGAGTTCCCCAACAGAATCGCCAGCTTGTTTGCCATTAAAATCTTTTGATTGCAATTTTAACTACAAACAGAACAGTATTACAATATAGGACTTAGATGTAGTCCTAGGAGTACACTTTTATTTATCTGGGTCCCTGTGTCGATGGAGCGAGTGGTAATACGTTGACTCCGTTGACGATATAACGACGGTTCTCGGTTCTCTGAAGGTCTGACTTTCTCTAGTGCTGGAGTTTACGGAGAGGAAGAAGACGTTGAGTGTCTCTTCCGATTCTTGTGGGTGATAACTCTGATGCTCTGTGTGTATGTCGATAGATATGTCTATCCGTCCATGATGAAGGAATAATCCTCCTATTTATAGCTTGCAGGCTGGCTGCTCATACGCGCATATGTAGGATGTGCCTGTACGTGGGGACGCCATGTGGTTGAAGCTACGAGAGGCGCATGGACGATGCACCATCATTTGTGGGTTGAATCCTTCATGCTGCTTTTATGGGCTGGTACGTAGCAGGGGAGGGGATCTTTCTGTTGCTGAGATCTTGGGTGATTAACACCCCTTTATAGGCTGAATTGAGTCAAAAGGACACGTGTCGTAGGTCCATGGCTCAAAGATCTCAGATTTGGTGGAGAGTGATCTGGTAGGATGTGTCTGGGATTGGGCGCATGAGAAGACTTTGGCTCACAACCTTCAGGAGTCATGATCCGGTCTAGGTGTACGGCTTTTGAGGCGCATACGAGTCTTCAGGCGCATGGCCGCTGAGGCGCATGCGAGTGGTTGGTCGGCCACGTGGGTCGTAACCGTCGGAGGAAAGTAATGATGATGCTAATATCAGCGACACTTCATCTTCTGAAAATGCTGCTAACTGTCCAGTCCTCGGGGGACGTGCTGCCAATTCTGTCACTTGAGCATTAATTGCTTGATGGATGATGAGCCGAAATGGACACATGGGTCCATGTTGATTAGGACGCATGGATCTGTGCTTTGCTGGGCGCATCCTTATGAGGCGCTTTGGAACTGACGGGCGCGTCTGTGAGATGTACGGTGTCTAACCGGCGCATCCGCTTGTATGGCACGTCTTTATTGGTCCGACTTTTGTGTTCTTTAAGTGCTTTAAATAGCCGTTTTAACTTGGCTGAATTCAAAGCGTCAGCTTCATCACCATTAATACAAATTCATTGCACGGGATTCGGAGAGCCCGCCACTTGGCGCATGGGTTTGATTTGCCCGGCCTATAAATAGTAGCAAGGAGAGAGTTTTCTTCTCGTTCTCTCACGTCCTTCCGAAATGAACTTGTTTGCTCGAGCACATTCTGTTGATGAGATGCTCCCGAAGGTGAAGATGCGACGCACTGTCTTCATTCATGCACTCGTGAAGGTGACTGTTACATCCAAAAGTCGGGGTCGAGGGCTTCAGAGGCAGGCGGAAGGTGCCTATTGCATCCAAAGATCGGGATGCTCGAGCCTCGTCACCGTTATGCTAGAAGAGCCGCAGATCGGAATTGTGGTGCTCCCGGCTTTGGAGGCTCTTTCTTCTGTCAGAGTAGGTGTTGCCCATTCTGGTTGTGTTGAAAGCCTCCTTTTGTCGTGAATCGATTGCGGTGCTCTCCTCTTCCTTGGACTTTGAAGAGCTCTTCCTCCCGCTAGGGTAGGGTTGATCGCCCGTCCTTGTTCTGCTCAATAGATGCTTCATTAGTCGAAGCATTCGATCGGGTCGAAGTGGAGCGCATATGCTGAGACTTCATGATGCGCATAACTGAGACTCTGAGGAGATGCGCCTGACTGAGATGCTGAAGTGATGCGCCAAACTGAGACGCTGAAGAGATACGCCAAACTGAGATGCTGAAGAGATGCGCCTGACTGAGAGCGCATAGCGGTTGCTGCGCCTAGCTATAGACTTAGGATCTTTTCTTTGTAGAAATTCTTCTTTGTAAAGCCCTTTTTAGACATGTAAATGTTAGGCGCATAGGATTTTCGGTCCTAAAATTTCATGCTTCTACACCTGTGCCTTAATCGCACAGTCCTTTTCTTGATATTAAAGAGGTCATTTGATACCACCGCTGCAGTCGCCTGGTTATCGCAGTAAATCGACACTGCCGAAATCTGCACACCAACCATAGGAAGATCATACATGAGCTCCCGAAGCCATTATGTTTCATCTGCTGCAGCTGCTAGTACATAAAACTCAGATTCCATAGACAAGTTTGAGAGCATAGACTGCTTCTTCAACTTGTACAATATAGCAACTCCATCCATTGAGAATATGTATCCTCCTGTGGACCTTTCACTCTCTACTTCTGAGCACCAGCTTGCATCACTGAAGTCTTACACTACCGTTGGATCTCCGCAGTTGTACAGTGCATACTTCTGAGTCCTTTTGAGGTATTTTATAACCCTCTTCACAACTTTTCAGTGCCCCACACCTGGATTGCTCGTAAACCGACTCAGCATCTCCACAGCAAAAGCTATGTCAGGTCTTGTGGCAGTAGTTGCATACATCAAACTTCCGATGATGCTTGAATACTCCAACTGTCTGACACTTTTCTTTGGATTTGGCTTCAGCTTCTTGTCACACCTATACGGCGCATCTATCCCTGGAAGATCCTGATACCCATAGCATGTGAGCATCTTCTCAATGTAATGAGACTGTGACAATGCCCTTCCAATTTTTGTCCAGATGATTTTTATTCCTAGGATAACATCAGCTTCCCCTAAGTCCTTCATACTGAACTTAGACGATAGAAACTTCTTTATCTCATTGACACTTGCTAGATATGTACCCAAGATTATCATGTCATCCACGTATAGACAAACGACAACTTCTCTTTCGTCGGTAAACTTTGTGTACATACTTGTCTGTTTTGCTGACCCTGTAGCCGTTTGATCTTATGACTTTATCAAACTTCTCTTGCCAAATCTTTGGAGCTTGTTTCAGACCATACAGAGATTTTTTCAACTTGCAGACTTTGTCTTCGAGGCCCCTGACGACGAATCCTTCTGGCTGTTGTATGTAAATCTCTTCGGTCAACTCACTATTTAGGAAAGCAGTTTTAACATTCATCTGATGAATAACTAGCTTGTGAATTGTACTTAAAGGAATCAACATCCTGATGGTCATCATCAGTGCTACTGGAGCATATGTGTCAAAATAATTGATCCCCTTGCTTTTGAGAAAACCCCTTGGCTACCAACCTAGTCTTGAACTTGTCAACAGTTCTATCGGCCTTTATCTTCTTCTTGAAGATCTATTAACATCCGATTGGTTTTGCTCCTTCAGGCAGATCGAACAACACCCACGTGTTGTTGGAGGTTATCAAGTCATACTCATCATTAATAGCCTCCTTCCAGAGGACAGTGTCTCTGGTCTTCATCGCCTCATCATAGGTAAGCGGATCTGCTTCCACATGATAGGTGACGAAATCCTCTTCGAAATCCTTCTGTCTTCTCACTCGCTTAGATACAGGTTATGTGAGTTCTGGTTCAACAGTTGTTCTTCAAACAATAACAGCTTCTTCTTGGACTACATCTCTGTAAGGAGCTTCAACCTCCTGTACACTCACACTATTCTCAGGAATATCCGTGAGAACAATATTTTTGTGCCATGCAAATTTACCTTTAAAGAATTCTGCATCGCGAGACTCAATGATACGATTAAATTTAATATCAAGGAACCTTCGAGCATTACTCTTATCAGCATAATCCAGGAAGATTATCTTCGTAGTCCTTGTACCTAGCTTCTGAATCTTCAAAGTCGGAAGCTTCACATACGCCAGACACCCCCACACTCGAAAAACATTCAAGTTAGATCTGTCACACCCCAGAACCAGAATACTGGAGAGCGGGGGAATGACTCAGCCAGCTACGTATTACGGGTAGATAAATACCGTATAATACGATCAATGCTGTCTAAAAGACAAGGGGGTGCATACTACATGAAAGTCTCGCTATGGTCACTTCACATCTATTGTCTCAATCATTCAAACAAGAAGCAATAACAGAGAACATTTAAGAATAAGCAATAAGGCGTCCCAAACACTTAGTCAAGATGTTCTTGAGATCTGGCTTTACAAAACATAGCCAGATGATATAGCAACATATACACAATTGTTATCAGCTGCAGTCTGACTTAATTACAATTATGTAAAAGTAAGTACAAGACAATCCGACTAACATGTCGGTGCCAAGTGGCAAAATGTAAAGTAATTAACAAAACGAGCGGGGAAGTAAGGAACCCACTCGAGTCCTCCTGCGATCATTCCTCTAGTATTGACCATCTTGGAGGTAGAGGTAAGCTGAGTCCTCGGGAACCGGCTCTAAATCTGGCCATGCAAAACCAGAGAGGTTAGACCTCTAATAGCAAGTACCGCAAGGAAGCACGATATGAGACATTAAACCAGTAAATAAGAGAATATAATAATAGATCTCTGCTTGCTACTGGGATTCACATAACATCACGACACTTCGAACCAACCTTCCAACCAAACAAGGACAGAAGTTGGCCCGTCATGTCCTGATGCTCTGATCATCTCAGTTAGGTAACAGAGTAGGTACAGTACATAAACAAATCAACTTAAACGGCCATCCAACTCCTACGGCTTACTACTGTGAGTCCCAAGTTATCCTGGAATTATGCAATAAAGATTTCTCAGTTCTTACTATGGACAAGCAAGGCTAGTCGATCCAATCAATCAATTGCGCCAATCATGAATTAGACGAGTCCCAGCGGGACGCCCGTCATCAATATACAATATACAATAAATAGTATTACCAGATACCGCTCCATGCCCGTGTGGCAGGTTTGCAGTATCTGTGGGGACCAGCCGGCCTGTCGGGTACTACTAGTCCCAAGAGGGCTGCCATGTAAGAACTCGGTAATCCATTCTCTCCATGCAATCATTATTTTTATTTAACTTAATAGTCTCTACGTTGAGTTAAATCCCATGCCGTGGATCATGGCCATTCGGAATGAGTACTTTCGTACAGGGTACGATATGCACAACTCTACAACGATACCCGTGCGGTTAGGTTGTAGGTCTTACATAGCGTAATGCAACAATCCAAACTAACCACGGAACAATCATGCCTTGACCATAAAGTACACATGCTTCTTTTATAGTAAAATAAATAAATAAATAAATTGAAGTCTGCATGTATGCCTGTATGTCAATATTCGGGATCGGCCAATCGATTATAGTAGTTCATACTTAATATGAACGTGTCTCATTCATTCATTTCAATAAGACGACTAGCCAGTCTCTTAGTTCCATCTAGGAACGCATGATCAATAATTAATCAAGATAACAATCAATGTTAATTAATGCCAAATTCGGAAAATAAACATTAGGAAATAAATAATGTTTGGGAAATAAAGAATCTCATGCGCTGTGGGAAATGATTGGGGAATAAATAAATCTCATGCACTGTGGGGAATGTTTGGGAAATAATTAAACTCATGCGCTGTGGGAAAGGTTGGGAAATAAATAATATCATGCTCCTGAGGGAAATGATTGGGAAATAATTAAACTCATGCGCTGTGGGAATACAGCTGTGAGAAATAAATATCATGTGTTGTGGAATAAGATTGGAAAATAAATAATCCATGCGCCTGAGGAATGAGATTGGGAAACAAATAATCTCATGCGCCTGAGGAATACGGCTGTGGGAAATAAATATCATGCGCTGTGGAATAAGATTGAGAAATAAATAATCCATGCGCCTGAGGAATGAGATTGGGAAATAAATATCATGCGCTGTGAAATAAGATTGGGAAATAAATAATCCATGCGCCTGAGGAATGAGATTGGAAAACAAATAATCTCATGCGCCTGAGGAATGCGGCTGTGGGAAATAAATATCATGCGCTGTGAAATAAGATTGGAAAATAAATAATCCATGCGCCTGAGGAATGAGATTGGGAAATAAATATCATGCGCTGTGAAATAAGATTGGGAAATAAATAATCCATGCGCCTGAGGAATGAGATTGGGAAACAAATAATCTCATGCGCCTGAGGAATGCGGCTGTGGGAAATAAATATCATGCGCTGTGAAATAAGATTGGGAAATAAATAATCCATGCGCCTGAGGAATGAAGATTTGATGCGCTGTGGGAATAAAGATTTCCATGCGCCGAGGAATGAAGATTTGATGCGCTGTGGGAATAAAGATCTCCATACGCCAAGGAATGAAGATTTGATGCGCTGTGGGAATAAAGATCTCCATGCGCGAATGAAGATTTGATGCGCTGTGGGAATAAAGATCTCCATGCACCGAGGAATGAAGATTTGATGCGCTGTGGGAATAAAGATCTCCATGCGCCGAGGAATGAAGATTTGATGCGCTGTGAGAATAAAGATCTCCATGCGCCGAAGAATGAAGATTTGATGCGCTGTGACTGTCCTTCTTCTCCGAATTTTCTGAGAACAGAACCATGGGAACCATGGAAGCCATTGCTTCCAAGCTTCATAAATCCTTCATCCCAAGTCCAAATATGGACTTCCATAGGTCAAAATTGGGTAGAACAAAATTCTCTACAATATGGAACCATCAAAACTTGAAGATAACAAAGTTTACTAGATCAAACCTAAGAAATCCGAAAATGTAACAAACTTAGATCTACAACAAATAAGCCATGGAAATTGAAAATGCTAAGTACTAAAGAGACTTAAAATCAAATAGGAAAGATGATGGAACAATAAAAATAGGGATCCATTAAGAAGCAAGTTGGCACTTGCCTATCTCTTCTAGGTTGGTGGGAGAGTTATGAGGAAGAAGAAGAGTAATGGTGAAGTAATGAAGAGGGAGAAAGGAGATAGGCTTTAAATGGAAGGGGTGGTGGTAGGTGGGGAGTTTATTTCGGTTCATGATGAACCAACATAATTAAACCAATCTGAGCCGAACCCATAGCAAAGCTAAAGCAGAGTATAAAAGCAGAAAGTAAAGTACAGAAATAAAATTACAGGAAATTAATTAACATAAAATTAAAGGAATTTAAATAAAGAGAAATACATGATAAATATAAAATATTTACATTTAAACAGTACATGCATTCTAAAAATACGTATTCTGGGAATGGGAAGTGACATCTCTACCCTCCTTAGAAAAATTTCGTCCTCGGAATTTCAAATCCAAGCAGGATAGAAACATCAGAGCTGAACTACTCTAGGTATATGCAATTTAAGTAAGCAATCATTCTACAATGTCAATAGTATGTAACATATCTATGTTGAACATTCTACGATACCAAGCAATTCTACTCGTAAGGTGGCAAGCATGAGGAGTTAAGACAATCAAGGTATACAGAAAGAGATATACCTTGTGAGTCAAACAGGTGCGGATACCGTGATCGGATATCATCCTCACGTTCCCACGTTGACTCCCCTAAAGAGTGATGACCCCAAGCAACCCGAACAAGGCTAATTGTTCGGTTCTTGAGTATCTTCTCTCTTCGGTCCAAAATAGACACAGGCTGTTCCTCGTAAGACAGGTTGGTACCAACAACCAGCTCAGAATGATCAAGGATATGGCTTGGGTCTGATACATACCTTCGCAACTGAGATACATGAAATATGTCATGCACCTCTCGTAACGAAGGTGGAAGGAATAAACGATAAGCAACATCGCCTATCCTCTCAAGAATAACAAATGGGCCCACGTACCGCGGACTCAACTTCCCGCGAACGCCAAACCTAATGACCCCACGGGTAGGTGAGATCCTCAAGAACACGTGGTCCCCAACAGAAAACTCTAGCGGCCTACGATGCTGGTCCGCCCAATGACGATGTCGATCCTGTGCAACTCGAAGTCGCTCTCTAATTCCTTTGACTAATTCAACTGTCTGAACAATCATTTCTGGGCCTAACATCTTTCTCTCCCCGATATCATCCCATGCTAGTGGCGACCTACACTTCTAACCATATAGTGCTTCAAACGGCGCCATCTGGATACTGGCTTGATAACTGTTGTTATAAGAAAACTCAACTAAGTGCAGGTGGCTCTCCCAAGTTCCTCCAAAATCTAGGGTGCAAGCTCGTAACATATCTTCTAGGGTCTGAATTATTCTTTCTGATTGCCCGTCCGTCTGTGGATGGTAAGCCGTGCTAAATCTTAACTTGGTACCCAAGCTATGATGTAAGCTCTTCCAAAAATGTGATGTAAAGTGGGTATCTCTGTCTGACACAATACTGACTGGGACCCCATGCTGCCTGACTATCTGCTGCATATACAACTCTGCCAACTTCTCCGTAGATTGACCTACTCTAAAAGAAAGAAAGTGTGCCACCTTTGTAAGCCGATCTACTATCACCCAAATAGCATTTTTACCACTTGGTGATCTTGGTAAACCGGTCACAAAGTCTATTGTAATATGCTCCCACTTCCATTCCGGGATAGAAAGCGGTTGCAATAACCCAGATGGCCTCTGCTGTTCTACCTTCACTTGCTGACATACCAAGCAACGGGAAACAAATCTAGCTATCTTCCTCTTCATCCCATTCCACCAGAAGTGCTGCTTGATATCTTGGTACATCTTGGTCCCTCCAGGGTGAATAGAATACTGAGAGCTGTGAGCTTCTGCCATAACCTCCTGTCTGATATCTCCACTAGACACACATAGACGTGACCCAAACCTAAGTGTACCATCTTCATGAATTCTCATCTCCTTCCTGAGTCCTGACTCACATTCTGCCCTAAGCTTCTGAATCCTTGGGTCCTGTGCCTGAGCTGCCTTGATCCTGTCTACTAAGTCGGATTGAACTTGTAGACTCGCCAGAACTCCTACATCACTAGGAAGTACAACCTCGATGCCCATTTCCTGAAGGTCTTCTAAGATATGTCTCTGTGTTGTCAACATGAATGTGCCGCCTCTTCTGCTGAGAGCGCCTGCTACTACATTCGCCTTGCCTGGATGATACTGAAGCTCCACGTCATAATCCTTGATCAACTCCAACCATCTCCTCTGCCTCATGTTTAGTTCCTTCTGAGTAAAGATGTGCTTCAGACTTTTATGGTCCGTGTACATATCCATTCGATCACCATATAAGTAATGCCTCCATAGCTTCAAAGCAAATACTACTGCCGCCAACTCCAAATCATGAGTTGGATAATTCTTCTCTAGATACATATGCTATCACCTTCCCATGCTGCATGAGGACACATCCAAGTCCTTTACCTGATGCATCACAATAAACGGTAAAACCTCCGGGTCCAACTGGCAATGTAAGAATAGGCGCTGATATCAACTTCTGCTTCAGATTCTCAAATGATTTCTAGCATTCTGCCGACCAGACGAATGGTACATCCTTCCGTGTCAAGCGGGTCATGGGTGCTGAAAGCCTTGCAAAGTCTGACACGAACCTTCTGTAATAACCCGCCAATCCCAAGAAACTTCGTACATCAGCTACGGTCTTGGGTACTGGCCAACTCTATACTGCTTCTACCTTCTTGGGATCTACTGCTACTCCAGCTCCTGATATGATATGACCCAAAAATAAAATATGATTCGTCCAGAACTCACACTTGCTGAGCTTGGCATACAACTGGTTCTCTCTCAGAACCTGTAACACTTTCCTGAGGTGGTCTTCATGCTCCTCTTCACTAGCAGAGTATACGAGAATGTCGTCAAGAAACACAACGACAAACTGATCTAAGTATGGCATAAAAATACGGTTCATCAAATCCATAAATATTACTGGAGCATTGGTCAAACCAAACAGCATTACTAAGAATTCATAATGCCCATACTTTGACCTGAATGCTGTCTTGGGAATGTCCTCCTTCCGAACCCTCACTTGATGATACCCTGAACGAAGATCTATCTTGGAGAAAACTCTAGCTTTGCTCAACTGATCAAACAAGTCGTCGATCCTGGGTAGTGGGTACTTGTTCTTTACTGTCGCCGCGTTAAGCTTCCTGTAATCAATGCATAATCTGGACGACCCTTCCTTCTTTTCCACAAGTACCACTGGTGCTGCCCATGGTGATATGCTAGCTTGGATGAACTTCTTCTCCTTCAGTTCCTCTATGTGTTGATATACCTTAGCCTGCTCCGAGTCCGCCATTCTGTAAACTCGATCTGATATCGGTTTAGTTTCTGGTGCCAATTCTATGCTGAACTCAATATCTCTAACTGGTGGCAGACCTGGAAGTTCTTCAGGAAATACGTCTAGAAACTCTTCAACTACCTTCGGAACTTGAACTTCTTCCATTGTCGTTATTACTCCCTGCTCTTGTTGAGTTGCCTCTGATCTGACTAAGGTGAATCTCTTCATGCCTGGGATATCAAAAGATACACTCCCTCTACGACAATCTATCGTCGCATGACTGTCTTTCAGCCAGTCCATGCCTAAGATAACGTCGAAATTTCCAACAGGAAATTCTATCAACCGGGCGGGTAAGGAATGCCCACAAACTACAATGCTACACGCTAGAATAACTCGACTAACTCCTACGAGCCCATTACCAGTGAGTATATTCAACTTCCCTGGCAATGCCTCGAACTCCATTCCTAGTCGTGTCACAAATCGTGCAGATATAAATGAATGGGATGCTCCCGAATCAAACAATACTACTGCGGGATAAGAGGCGACGAGAATGTTACCTGCCACAACATCTCCCGATGCCAATGCATCTTCCAAGGACAAAGTGAATGCTTGCCCTCAACCTCCTTGCCGATTTCCATGCTGCGGCCTAGCCTGATGCTGTTGCTGGCCCCTTCTTTGATGATGTTGGGGTGGTCTATGCTGGTGTTGCTGCATCGGCGGTCCCTGCTGCCGAAACATCTGAGCCTGCGGTACTAATGGACGTTGTGCCAACGGCCTTACTGCCACTGCTGGTCTTTGATACTGGCCTGCCCCTGGTGCTGGCAAAGCAAGAAACTGCTGCCCTGGTCCTCCTGCCCTCGAATTCATGGGACATGTGGTAACCCGATGATCTGGATTTCCACATATCAGACACAGTCCATTCAATGTCCGACACACATCTCTAGTGTGTCCCATCTTCCCACAATAAGTGTAGCCCGTCGGGGGTTGCTGGTTCTTCCTCTGTTGCTGTTGCTGTTGCCTGGGTGGTGGTGCTGGTCCTCGTATCGCCATATCGTGGATACGAATGCCAGTGGATGGTGCTGTTGTTCGGGGCGTTGCTCCCCCTCCTCCTTCAATCTGGCTATGGGATCTCTTCTGACCCCCAGTCCTCACCGCAAGCCTCTGAATAGTGATCTCATGCCTTCGAGTTGCCGTTAATACTTCGTCAAAAGTCTGGTAATTGTGCCCCTCTATCAATTGTAAGAGTTCAAGGTGAAACCCTTGCTGAAACCTCATGGCCCTCTGGCGCTCTGTTGCTACCATCTCTGGGGCGAACCTACTCAATCTGCAGAACTCTGCTGCATAAGCAACTACAGTCTTGTCGGCCTGCCTGAGGTTGATAAACTTCTGTTGTAGCTCAAACTGCACCACAACCCCATAGTACTTGGTCTTGAATCTTGCTGTGAAATCGTCCCAAGCCACAGGACGTCTGATGCCTACCTCCTCTGATTCCCACCAATCACGTGCGAGATCCTGAAGTAACAATTTTACTAGATCCACATGTTCTTCTGCCGGCACCTTCGCTGCTGTCAGAATAGCCTCCATATCCTTAAGCCATGCATCTGCTGAGATGGCATCCTCCGTGCCCTCGAAACGGCGGGGATTGTACTTGCAAAACCTGGCTGATGCTCCTGAATCAGTCCTCACTCCTCTTTCCAATGCCGTCTGTAATCCTTGGTTAAGCAACACATTCTGCTCTTGTAGCTGAGTGTGCATGCGCTGCTGGACCAACATCTGATGTTGCTGAGTAGCCATCATTCCTCTCATGATCTCCAGAAGGGCTGATGTGTCCACTTGGGTAGGTGGAACTATTGGTGGTGGTGGAACATCCGGATACTGCGATCCAGCTGCTGCTTCCACTATCACTTCTTCCTGGGCAGCCTCCTGAGGCGAGACTTGCCCTTGTTGCTGACCAACAGGGTCAGGTTGTCCATGTTGCTCCTGCTGTTGTCCAGCTCTGATCGATGCGGACGAAGTGCCCCTAAGAAAAGGGACAAGAGAACAATCAAACAACCGGACATGAAGGATCAATGAAGTCAAAGGATACCGGAATGTCAAGGAAGGGTTGAGAATAACGGATCATGAGATCAAGAGGGAACATGTGTGATTGAGACATCCTATAAATTAAAACACCCCACAAGTCTGAAACCAGACCTGCATGGGCCACCACTAAAACCTGGATCTGACCTTGAACCAGAATTTATGAGTATTGACATCAAAAGTTGCATACGGTACTCTATTCAGAATAAAAGTAGCCATAAGCACTGCTTCATCCCAGAAGCAATTTGGAAGAACCGCAGTCAAACAACATTGAGTTCATCATCTCTGTTAACATTTTGTTCTTCCTTTTTGCAACACTATTTGATTGAGGGGAGTATGGAGTAGTCGTCGTATTGACAATTCCATGTTTTCTGCAGAACAATGCGAATTCATGAGACCTATACTCTCTACCTTGATCACTTCTGAGTCTTTTGAGTTGTTGTCCGCTTTGACGTTCGGCTTCAGCTTTGAAGTCCTTAAATTTCTCAAATACTTCATCTTTAGACTTGAGCAAATAAATGAACGCGTACTTTGAGAAATAATCGATGAAAGTAATAAAATACTTCATCCCGGCCTTTGTGGAGAACTGCTTAAAGTCACAGATATCTGAGTATACCAACTCCAGAAGATCTGTACTTCGGTTTATCCATTTGAACGATTTTCTAGTGATCTTCATCTACGCACAGATCTCACACTTCTCTAACTCCTTACCCCCACATTTGGAGATAAGCCCTAGACTAGACATCTTGTTTATTCTTTTACAATGAACATGTCATAGTCTATTATGCCACAACTCAAGAGAATAATCAGAAATAGAGACTGCATTTATCATCTCAACTGGAGTTACAAGTTGATGTTTGAACATCCCTTCGGTACAATAAACCTTTCCGAAGTATGTTCCTTTATAAGACATAACCACCTGAGCAGTGTTAATGTCCATCCTCAAGCTTGCGTTGCAGAGCAGACTTCCTGAGACCAAGTTCTTGTCTATAGCTGGTACATGCTTCACATCCTGAAGCATCAGCAACTTTTTCAAAGTCAGTCGCAGTACCACCGTCCCGATCTCCTTTACTTCAGCTTGTGTTTGGTTCGCTACCATAACCTTCTCAGATATAGGCTTGTATGTGGTAAACAACTCCTTCTTTGAGCAAATATGACATGATGCCCCAGTGTCTATCCACCAATCTGTGTCAACGCTGGCTGAGTCAACCTGCATAATCATAGCAACAAAGTTAGCCTCACCTTGCTCTTTCTGTTTGGGTTTTTCCTTGCAGTCTTTCCTCCAGTGGCCTTTCTTGCCACAGTTGAAATAAGTCCCAGGTGATTTGGACTTTGGCTTGAACTGAGCCGACTTCACCTTTAGTTGGTGAATGTCCCTTTTTTTGTTGTAAGGAGCCTTTTGTCTCCTTCTAGAGTCTCCAGCTTGCACCAAATTGGTCTCAGCCATCTGTTTGGACAAGGTGTCCACTTTGATTTGAGCCCTCAGCTCATCTTCAACATGAATCCAGTGCAAGAGGCGTTCAAGATCTACCTCCATCATCTTGCGGTGCATGTCCGCGATGAAATTGGTCCACCCAGGTGGAAGCTTTGCGATAATACCACTGACGACGAAAGCATCGACCAAGGGCATGCCGTCATCCTCAAGTTTCTGACGTAACTTGAGAAATTCTTTGACTTGAGGCAACATTGTCTTGTTGTCCTCAAATTGCATCTTCTAGACCTTTTCGGTCATGTGGATCTTATTCATGTTCTCATCTACCTTGTAGAGATTCTCTACAGACTCCCAGACGTCCTTAGCATGGACCGTTTTGCTGTATAACTCTGCCAGAGAGTCCTACAAAGAGTTTAAGATAAGCAACTTGAAAAGGTAGTTATCTCTCCTCTACTTGGATTGCAGAGCAGTGGCCTCAGCGACCCTTCGAACATTTTCACCTTCTGGAATTAAAGGCTCAGGATCTGTCAACACGTAGTCAACGGTCATGAGTTAAAGATTAAGGCTGACCATTCTCTTCCAGACATTGTAATGCTCCCCGTCAAACATCTCAAGTTTGTTAAAACTTGTGTCGAGAAGGTTTGCACGGTTGTTTTCCATCGGATCTAAATCTTGCTTTGAGATTATTAGTCCCAAAACATATCTTAGATGGAAGAACGTGAGTCGACAGAGTGATTTGGTAACACTTCGAGGAAGGTGCACAACTGAGATCTCGGAGGATTCAGAGAGACGAAATCAAATATAACACTTCGAAGAAGGCACAAATGAATTTCGTAGCAGGAGCGAAGAAAGCCCACAAGTGGTTTCTGATTAGATCAGAAAAGCACAAGAGGTTTCTGATTAGATCGGAGAAGAAGAGAAAGAAGAAAGAGTAAGGCAGCTTTGCTGGGGTGATCAGATCACCGTTACTCAAAGCAAGATTCGTCTTTATATGATCCGCTTCCAGGAACCAGCAAGTTCTCAAAGAACTTTTGGAACGCTCGTTTAGTCAATTTTTTTAGACTTGAACGGGCTCCCTGGACTTCACGGACTCCCTTTACTCTCTTCTTTGGTACATCTAAGAAAGGAGGCCATGGGGGTCTATTTATAGAGTGGAGTGAGACTTCACTATTTATCCTATCCGATGTGGGACTAAAATACCAATACTCAAAAATAGAGTTTGATATTTTAGTTCACCCCCCAATCAGCATAGTCGAGTGTCAGTCCACTCCTACACCCCCCTCCCCCCCGAACACACGCCCGTGCATGCACGAGGCATCCTAGAGTCCGTGTCCGAGTCCGAGTCCGGACAACAAAAATCAACTTACATCCTTATTGGAATTAATCTTTTTTCCTTCTAGGAAAATACTCCCACATGGCACACTTGTGCCCCACCACACCTCATGTGCACACCTCAACACAAATAATGCATTATATTGAGATACTTACCATTTGGTGTAGCCGATGTTGGACTATCTTTTCTAGTCTAAAGGCAAAAACACCAAATAGTAACTTCGATTACATTCCGTTCGGATCGGGGAGGAGGATATTTCGGTTACATTCCGTTCGGATCGGGAAGGAGGATATGTGCAGAAATTCCGGTGGCGGAGAGGATGGCGACGTACACTTTAGCGTCGTTTTTACATTCTTTCGACTGGAAGTTACCGGAGGCGACGGAGCTCGAACTCTCCGAGGGGTTTGCATTGACCATGAAGAAGGCTAAGCCACAGGTTGGTATACCTACACCAAGGCTGCATACTCCTGAGCAATATTTCTAGATTGTCACCTATACGTTCCTTTGCTTGCTGGACAAGGGGTTTGTTTCTTGTATGTTTAGATCCAAATTGTTCAAATAATTCATGAGTATTCTTACACCAAAGAACTGAGGACCACTGAAACTCAAAAAAAATATGAATTGTGTAGCGTCGGACATTTATTGGACACACATGTACCACATACTCCAAACTGTACTAAGATATACCAAAATAAGTGGCGTAACCGTGTTTATGGGACATAGATTACTATCCTACAAGGGTCATTGACACGGCCTACTTAGAACATTATTAGTAGTTGTAATTATCCCATGCAATTTGGAGAAATTAAAAAAAGAGGATAAATGTAGAATGAGTTGAATTTGTATGAGAATAGTAAGAAATGATAAAGTGAACTCTGGTTCTAAAGATTGTGTTGTAAAAAATTGACGTGAAAAAAAAATGTAAAATCTATAATCTAGAAACTTGGACTCCAAACTGGGACTTACTGTTCTACAAAATGAGTTCCTACAATCTAGAATTTAGAAATTGAGTGACCCAACCCTTAGTATCTATGGGTGGGATGAGACCGAAATTGTAAAAATTTGGACAAGGGATGAGACTTACTATTTTACAAAATAAGCTTCAAAATTCTAAAAGTAAAAAATTGAGTCTGCGGAACCTTACTAAGGATGCTCTTAGAACATCATTAGCAGATGGTGCTCAAAATTTTATCTTGAGGTCTAACATTTTGAAAAAATAAATGTATAATGTATTGAGTTTGTATGAGAATAGTAGAAAATAATAAAATGAGTTTTGGTCCCAAAGATTGTGGGGTCAAAAATGAATGTGGAAAAAAAAAAGTAAATCTAGAATTATGCTCCAAAATTAGACTTACTATTCTACAAAATGATTTTCTACATACTGAATCCAGAAATTCTCATGCCCAACCTATAACTTTTGCAGGTGGGTTGAAACTGAAAATCTAGAAATTAAAACATATGATGGGTCTTACTATTCTACATAATGAGTTCGTATATTCTAAATCTGTTGGAAATATTTGCCTTTATCTTCAAAATTCTGTAAACAAAAATAAATAAAATTAAAGTTACCGGCCTCCGGGGAAGTCGCGCACGAAGCACTGCCCTAAGAGTTGATTCGGGTCTATGTGCAGACTTTGTCCGAATGCTCCTAGTGGTAAAATCCCCGCTCTACCGGTATCCCGTCATCGCACACGACTAGGGGAGATTGACCCGAACTTAGCTTTTGCCCAGAAGATAGAAAGAATTAGAATGGAAGTGGATGATTGAAAATGGAATGAATTTTGTAGGAGGAATAGACATAATTTTTAGAGGGTGGAAACCTTTTTTTTCTCCTTTTCAACAACATAAAGGACACATGTATATATAGGAATCATGTCACAAAACAATATATCAATGGTCTTTCAATAGGATTCAATAGAAATAAAGGTGTGATAATGGGTACTAATGTGACCATTTTAGGGGTTAAAGAAATGATTCATGATAGGACTTTAATGTGAATAAAGTGGATAATAATATGGAGAAAAATTGATTTTTTTTCACCAATTATTACAACAATCCTCCCCAAAAAATCAATTTTTGAAACTAAAGATAACAATGTTCAAAAGGAGTAAGGATAGAAGAATTTATGGACAATTATATACTATGCATAGATGAGATGGACTACATCCTTGAATCTCACTTAGTGACTATTGTCTTTATCTGAAGAAGTGCTTGATGGACTACGCCTTGAATCAGACTTCTTGAACCAGATTCAGAAAATAACACACATAGTACGCTAGAGGTTCTTGGGTCTATCGGGTGGCGCGTTTGATTGGCCATGCGCACTTTTTTATATTCATGAGATTTGTCTAGGATCGCCCCGTCCTATAGTCGCGGCCTTCACGACCTCTCACATAGGTAAGTTCTCAAAGGTTGGTGATAGGAATCAACCCTGCATATCATGCTTGGACTTATTAAGAGTTTAAACTCACCCTATCCATATCACAAAAAGAACACTGTCACCATAGGGATGGGGTATGAATGTACACATGTACAGCCTCCTGGGCTTTTATTTTAAAGAGAATTTAATCTCAGGTCAGTGTTCCATAATAGTCACCTAGTCCAGCTTGTTCCTACCCATTGAACCGGCTTCTTAGGATCTCCAGTCAGACTCGGTTGGGTTGCCACTGCTGGTGACTATACTATGGGCTTAACCCCATCCCCCTCAATGATTCTAGGATTAATTTCCTAGAAAAACTCTTCGTCAAGAGTAAACAGACTCTTCGTCAAGAGATCTGTAAAGTTCTTTATGACTTTTATAGTCAAGAACCACAATTTTGCCTTTTAGGCTCTTTTAATGTCTTGAAATGCAGCTGCAAGTACCTGTTCATCTTAGAATTCACAAGATCATGCTTTAGCAGTTCTTTAGCATAATTGATAAAAATGACAGGTATAGAATATGTATATCATGTATTTGCATAATAAGAAGCTTAATCTATTCAATACTTCATGAAGTCATAGCAAGAGTAAAATTTAGGCTTGGGTCTGTAAGATATCTGATCCATTCAGCTTTAGTACAAGCTATGGTTAAATATACAATTTCAAGTTCTTTGATACTCCTAGCTATGATAGTTTGTCACATGGACCTATCATGTTCTGAATATCAAAGTTGTTCCACAGATAAAATCTTACACTGGATCTTAGTGATCTTTAGTGTCTTTATATTCGAAGAAAATGTCATACAATGACTTAGAAAAACACTTAAGAATTTTATGAAACCAATAATAATCCATTTCTTTAGGAATCTCTGGTTTGACTAAGCCGAATATTTATGTTACCCTTAAATCATATTATGTGTCATCAGAATCAAGGTGTATGATTCCACTAATTGCTAGATAAGCCCTAAGATAATGAGCCAAAACGCATCTGAGTCTATCAACTCTTAAAGTAAGACACAGTAACTTTTAGTCTTGGCTCTAAAGATTTATCTTTATTAGTCATGTTTGCAAAAAATGACAATATAAAGTATTAGAATAATAGTTTAAGAGATTTTGCTAATCAACCTTAAAAAATCTTTAGTTTATCAAGTGTTGATTAATTTGGGGTAGCTGTAGGGGCCGGTTCCCAGCTAGCGGAGGTCCACAGGGGGACGATTAAGTACCATGTCGCTTAGGGCTATTTACGCTCGATTGACAGAAGGACCCTTTCGGCTTGTACCCAAAATAATCTCAACTTTAAAAACTTAGATTTAAAGGAATTTGCAATTTCACTAACTATTTTATTGTAACTAAATTGTCTGAATGAATCAAAGAATTGTAACGTCACGAAATATAAGCAAAACAAAGTTTTTCTCAATATTGTGACTGAACAATATTGTAATAATTTTTCTTTTCCTGACTAGAAATCTAATATTGTGATAATATAGTTATTTAAAGTTCAAACATGTAAACCGACTAAGGAAAGAATATCACCATATTCTACATACAGAAACCTAGAATGATGCCTCACATACTTCATATATTTATCCAACTAAATTTAGTAGACAAAATGAATAGAATATGTGAATTGTAAATTTAAAAAAAATACCTTTCCACGCAATTGGAGCAATTTTGTACTTCTTGAATTCGGCTTAGTAATTGTACTTCAGAAGAAATGTCATTTAGTACATTATTTTGAGATAGTTCTATAATCTCACATCCAATTTTGTCCAAGAATTTGGAAATGAAAAAATTTATAACCATCAAGTTAGAATAATAAAGCAAAAACTTTGTACTACTTACCTTATATCTTAGCATGTTTGATCCTTTTCTAACATGTCATAACTTCTAATGGTTCTGACTTGAAGAAATAACATTACAAAGATCATATCGGAAAAAGAAAAAGAAAATATAAACATCTCTAACATTTCGGTCTTCAAAAATATAATTTGAACCAATGCACAATTTGTTCATTCTGACACATCAATGTATATTGTTTACCATTAAAATAATTTAACAATATTTTTATGGTAAATATGAAAACAAGAATTATAAAAATGCTATCAGTATGCCCAAGTCTGACATATATTTTAGTTACATAATACAGTGAAAGAAAATATTTGATAATACTATATAGCAGCATGTATCAAAAAAAATCTATAAATTAAATATTACATATACAATAACCACATAACAATATATTTATACTTGGATGACTTTGCAAAATTATATTCTAGATGCAAAACTCCATAATTAATATTGAATGATGTAAAATTTTATTATTGATGCGTAGCAATACCTAGTTTTGTATGTAAAGTCATAATTAACATGGCCTGACAAAATTCTATGTCATCATCCATAACATCGGGCTACTAAATAGTTATTAATAATATTAAATGAAAGGATTTCTCGTGATGCATCAGGAATAGAAAACATGGAATTAGAATAGGTGTTATGAACCTTGCACTTTACCAATGATATGCAAAAGCAACAAAAATAAAATAAAATAAAATAAAGCAACATGAGTTTATCACTCCACGTGCCTTATTATATGTTACATAATAAAAATTACATATGTTAAAGCATGTGCTAATCAATAATTTGCTCTATATGTTAGCATAATTATTAGCAACCAAAATTGTGCACATATAATAATCTAAATAAAATTGTTAAACAATATACATAATTAAATTAGATGCTACACAATATATATATATATATATATATATATATATATATATATATATATATATATATATATATATATATCTCTACATACATTATCTAGGTAATAGTTCTAATCTATTTTGAGAACTATTAAAATATTCTATAGAGCAAAGTTAGGCATATGAATTTAGATTTTACCAAAAAAAATCTTTGTTCTGCCAAATGCCTTTGCAAACGCATATACTATTTATAGAGATAAAAAATTCTATTTATTGTAATTACAAATAGCAATTTTGAACAAAGTAGCTTATCATCAAAATAATTCATTGATGCATGCTACATATTGTTACCAATCAATTTGAAATAGTGGAAAGGCTAAATGCTACTGAGTTGGAATTGACAATATTCTCAAGATGTTACTATTGGCTCAAGTTATTGCAATGAATTTGAAAGTGAATTTTATTCATCCATACATGTTGTATATTATTTCTAATTGGAATAGAACAACAAATTCGTTCTGTGCTAACAAGTATAAATTGGAATATTTTGTGCTAACATAATGAACAAAATGAAGAATTATTCTAGATGATGTGGAACATAATTTCCAACATCTATTTACAAATATTATGAACGAAATCATGCATTCACTAGGGATTAGTTATAACTCAAACCACTACGGACTAAAGGAGTAAAGAGCTTGAGTTATTGTCAAGGCATAAATATTCTTAAAATCATTCATCATATTCATATATCAAAAGACATGAAACATCCTATTAATCAAACTTGAAAGTTATAAACCATAACCTAGATAAAATCATGACTACTCATAATTTGACCAAAATAAACCAACTAAGTTCTAAGAATCCAACTGGACCCAATCTTCTATTGAACTCTGGGTGTACAAACTGGTGCAAAAGTCAGCCTTACCAGAAATAATAAAATGAAATAAATCGTATATTTGCCATAAGCAAGTATAATTATTGGATTCATAAAGTTGTATAATTAATGTGAAAAATAACAACATCTAAGTGATAAAATTGCAATAATTAAAAATATAATCCAATTAGTGTGATGTCATTGCATTAATTCAAAATGAAACATCTTCCATGCAACATATAGGACATGTAAGGACACCCATTATTGATGATCACAAATATAATGAACATGTATAAGATTTTCTATCATATCAATTTCAAACTACCATATAGTTTGATAATCGTATATGAATTGAATTTAGTGTTTTACTCACAAGTTGTATCATCAAAAAAAAAATATTATGAATCATATGTAACACTGTATCCGGACTCTATTCTATCCGAAAATAAAATCGGTTGGGAGTGACAATCACATCTTCTTCTTCCACAAACTTTTGCTTATGTATAATAAAAGTAAGACATGCATAGTTTGCTTTATGCATGTGGAGAACCATGAAAGTGCATTACATAGGAGGAGCAATTTATTCTTGGAAAAACAAATAGAACTTCTAATGGTTACTATGGAAGAGCGGTAGATATCCTGCACCTTCAATAATGTTAATACTTGAAACTAAACAGCATGCTCTCTTAACCACATATCCATAATGCAAAAATGAAAAACGAAAAGTGAAAAACAACATAAATTATTATTTCCAAATGGCACAAACTATTCTGTTAAGTATTTCTTTTTCTACTCTCGTCTCAAGTCAACATGGCTTGTTCAGTTGTTTGATTTAGCAATAAGGAACGTTCTTAGAAAAAAGTCAACGAACAGATGTGACAAGATTGAATCAACTTGTTAAAAACATTATGTTAAAGAATTACATCAACATAACAGACTAATCTTTAGAAAGAATTAATAATATTAAAAAATAATTATAAAGTAACAATAGCACATAATACTTTCAACCCATGGCTACAATAATGGTATCTAATATCCCACCACATTTGTTCCATGAAGAGAAATGGAAAACTTCATCCGTCCCAAGAGTATAGAAACTTTTGATTTACTAATGAAACAAAAGATAAAGAGAATTACTATTCATCTCTTTACGGACGTTAGAACAACATGTATCAATTCTTTCACTTAGAACAATATTTAAACATAATGTCTTGTAAGACAGGAAATAAAAATTGTAAATGGTTAAACTAACATATATAAAATGATAATCAACTCTTAGATTGTTGAAAATATTTGCCTTTATCTTCAAAATTCTGTAAACAAAAATAAATAAAATTAAAGTTACCGGCCTCCGGGGAAGTCGCGCACGAAGCACTGCCCTAAGAGTTGATTCGGGTTTATGTGCAGACTTTGTCCGAATGCTCCTAGTGGTAAAACCCCCGCTCTACCGGTATCCCGTCATCGCACACGACTCGGAAAGATTGACCCGAACTTAGCTTTTGCCCAGAAGATAGAAAGAATTAGAATGGAAGTGGATGATTGAAAATGGAATAAATTTTGTAGGAGGAATAGACATAATTTTTAGAGGGTGGAAACCTTTTTTTTTCTCCTTTTCAACAACATAAAGGACACATGTATATAGGAATCATGTCACAAAACAATATATCAATGGTCTTTCAATAGGATTCAATAGGAATAAAGGTGTGATAATGGGTACTAATGTGACCGTTTTAGGGGTTAAAGAAATGATTCATGATAGGACTTTAATGTGAATAAAGGGAATAATAATATGGAGAAAAATTGATTTTTTCACCAATTATTACAACAAAATCTAGAATCTATAAAATGGGTTGGGCCTCATTAATGATGCTCTTAGAAATGCAATATGAAAACTTAAGGGTTAGTTGGTTAGTCCTAGGCCGAAGGTCATGAGTTCAATTCAGTTTGGACAAATCGAAATGACGAAGAGTTGCATCATAAATGCCAAGATAGTTATCGGGTCCGAATCATGATTTGAGGCTACTACAGGTTCAAAGATAACCTTGTTGGTGTCGGATGGGATTTTCAATCTACGTGAAAAACACTCCGGAGCACGATAAATGGCATCCTTGTGTCGGAGAAGTTCGAGGAGTCGAACGCGACAAAGGTGAGACATTTGAGCGCGTGTCCTAGTGTATAGAAAAAAAAACAAAATCAGAGCCAGCAGTATATATACGGTATACCGTCGACATAACGGCCTGACAGACTTTTGTTCCATAATAAGTTTTTACTCAAAATGAGTATACAGGTGTCGGGGCTAAAGTCAGAATTTGTGTATTTTATTTACACCGTTGAATCGTGATCAACAGTCCAGATATTTTTGAAATTGGATTGCTTTAAATGTGCTTTTTATTCTAATCCCCATAGATTACTATCAAAGATGAAACATTCTCAAAGATACAACTTTCTATAGAGGGAGAGAGAGAGAAAGAGAGATTCGAGTTCTTTCGAAAATAGATCGTTTGGAGGAGTCCTACAACGTTTCGAAGATTAGTTGGTGGGTGTCTTTCAAGATTCATATTAATCGGGACCGGAATATCTCCTGCTGCACACCGTCATTGACACTACCGGTCGTCGAATACGCACAAGCTTCTCTGTAGCAGTTGTCAACATTGAATTTTCCGTGTGGGTGTCCAACAGAAAGAAAAATCTTACTATTTTGGTGACACAAGCCTCCTACTTTCACTATATACACTTCCGTGGTCTCGTCGTCGTCGAATATGTCCACATGCATGCGGCTCGCGTTCGTCTCTGCGTAGCAGTTGCCACATTTGAATTTTCTGCGTCCAACAAAAAAGAAGTCTCTAATCGTTTGATAATTGTAGGGATAGCGGTTATGAGATATAGTTTTTAAGTAGCGGCTTTTAAACCAATCCAATCTATGCTTGGTAATTTACTAACGAGCGGTTCTGAAAATTTTTTACACGAATAAATTAAATAGGGAAGGATATCAGTAGTTATAATTATATATATTTTTGTGAGGATATAAATGGAATAAAAAAATAGAGCCGTTCAAAACCTACCAATTTGGGATGTTTATAAAGCCACCCAAAAATACATTACACTGATTTTGGGGAGGTTTTTGAGCCGACCAAAACTGGTGCCTCAAAAAAAGTTAACAAGCTTTTCATAAATGACCAGTTCAAAAATACTCCAAAACCGGTGAAAACACCGTTACCAAGCAGACAAGCTTAAGCTTCCTAGCTACTTTCAATATATAAGCTTCCGTGGCAACCGACTTGGTTCAGTAGTACTCACTACTCAAAATTCCTTCCAACACCCAAAATATGGACTGTGCTGCTGCTCAGTCGTTCACCGCTCTCTGCGCCGCCGTCGTTGTCTGGTACACCGTCCTCTTCTTCCGGTTGCGCCGCAGCCGCCGATCTCCTCCGCTTCCTCCGGGTCCCACCGGCCTTCCCGTTATCGGTAGTCTCCTCTCGTTGCCCCCCGAGCTCCACCTCCACTTCACCAAGCTTGCGCGGATGTACGGCCCCATCTACCGCATCCACCTCGGTCGGAAGCTCGCCATCGTGGTCTCCTCCCCGGCCCTCGCGCGCGAGGTCCTCCGGGACAACGACCTCGCCATGTCGAGCCACGACGTGCCTGCCACGGGGCGCCTGTTATCCTACGGCGGCAACGACATGGGCTACAGCCCCGTCGGCCCTACTTGGCGCATGCTCCGTAGGATATGCGTACAGGGGGCGCTAAACCCCTCCAGCCTAGACGCGGCCTACGGGCTGAGGCGGCGCGAGGTGCGCGCCACCGTGGGGCACCTCAGGGCCTCCGCAGGAGAAGAGGTGGAGGTGGGGACGCAGATGTTCGTGACGGTGATGAACGTTATCACGAGCATGCTGTGGAGGGACGCACTGGAGGGCGGGGAGGATAGGGAGAGGGTAGGGAGGGAGTTCAGGGAGTTGATGGGGGAGATAATGGTGTTGATCGGACAACCGAATGTTAGCGATCTCTTCCCGGCTCTCGCCAGGTTCGACCTGCAAGGGAAGGAGAGGAAGATGGCGCTCGTGACGGAGCGCTTGGATCGAGTCTACAGCTCCGTCATCGAGCAGAAGAGGAAGAAGAAGAAGAAGGGAGAAGTGAAGGACTTGTTGGATCACATGTTGAAGCTGGAGGAATAGGGCGGCGACGGCAAGACTCCTTTCACCATGGCACACGTAAAGGCCCTGCTCACGGTAAGCTCGCTCGCTCGCTCTCACCGTGGCGAATTCAAATACGACAAGAAACAAACACGACAACACGGACACAACACCACCTATATGTGTGTCATAGTACTCCGTGTCCTATCTGATACATGATGAGACACCAACTTATCTATTCTACAATGATTTCGTCAACAGGACATACTTGTTGCCGGGACCGAAACAACTTCAGACACAATGGAGTGGGCCATGGCCGAAATGCTACTGAACCCGGAGATTATGAGGCTGGCTCAACTAGAACTCGACCAATTTGTAGGGAAGGACAACATAGTAGAAGAGTCTCACCTTCCCAAATTGTGCTACCTTGGGGCTGTCATCAAAGAAACGCTTCGTCTTCACCCTGCCGCACCATTTCTGATTCCCCATAGTGCGATCGAGACGTGCACCGTCGGCGGCTACACCGTCCCGAAAGGGAGCAGCGTGTTTGTGAACGCGTGGGCGATCCACAGGGACCCTTCAGTATGGAAAGATCCTCTCAACTTCAGTCCAGAAAGGTTTCTGGGCACAGGTATCGGCTTGGATTTCAGTGGAAGTAACTTCGGTTACATTCCATTCGGATCGGGGAGGAGGATATGTCCAGGGATTCCGGTGGCGGAGAGGATGGCGATGTACACTTTAGCGTCATTTTTACATTCTTTCGACTGGAAGGTGCCGGAGGGGACGGAGCTCGAACTCTCTGAGAGGTTTGCATTAAGTTTGAAGAAGGCTAAGCCACTGGTTGCTGTACCTACACCAAGGCTGCATAACCCTGAGCAATATTTCTAGATTGTCGAGTGTGTTGTTACTTTTGAGCAATATTTCTAGATTGTCAACTGTGTTGTTACTTTCCTTGCTGAATAACTGCATACCACTGACACTCCAAAAATATATGAACTGCATACCACTGACACTCCAAAAATATATGAACTGTGTCGTGTCGAACATTTATTGGACACATGCACCACAATGGCTACTACAGGTTCAAAGATAACCATGTTGGTGTCAGGTGGGATTTTTCAATATATGTGGAGAACATTCCGAAGTGCAACAAGTGTCATCCGTATGTCGAAGAAGTTCGATGAGTCGAATGCGATAAAAGTGGGACATTTGAGCACGTGTCAGACTCAATAGAAGAAAAAAATAAAATCTCGGTCACAAAAATAGATAGCTCTCTATGCCCAGTGTAAAGTGACTTCAATTTGCTCAACGACCATATATAATCCTCCACTGTTTCATTCCTCAAGAAAGAAAAAGCAACTGAAAATATTTTATCCATAGACGTAAAGCCAACAATGTGAAAAATAGACATCTTGAATTTATTAGTCTTGTACGTGCAATCAACAACCAACACATCGACGAATGATCGATCATGCGAAATGTGTGCAATCAGGATGGGCCCAAAACATAGAAGTGACTTCATTAGTATGAGGATGTCTTCTATGGTACTCCACATAGTAATTATCGGCAAGTAACTTCAACACTTGCTGCAACGTCATTCTTCCTTTCAGAATATTTCTTCTCGATCTCGATAGTACATTATAAATTGTCCTTATAGTAGACATGTTCTCATCATCCTTCTGACGCACTACGAAATAAATTTGTTTAGGGACAACTCCGGAAGCAGACAATTCTTCAACTAACTTATTCTCATCATCGTTCAATCTTCCAGGATACAGATGACTGGTAAGTGTCTCCGCCAAAGTATGATTGTGCATCCCGTTCCTGACTCAACTATCCACTTTCAATCATTTTTGCCTACAAGCACTACCTTGAATGGACAACTACATTTTCTTGTCCCTACCGCATTCTCCGGAACTTGTTTTTCTTTAGGGGAGTTCATCTTTTTTACGATATAAACCATAAACGCACTACCTCTTTCACATCCAAGATCTACAGTTTTACGATCCGATCGGGATCGTAATGATCTTGAAATGATAATGACCGTGTTTGATTGCCTTTCAACTTGTCTACACCATTCTACTGCTTCGTCATGAGATTCAAAGACAATATCCATTGAGAATAAATTGCTCAAATCAATGGAAATAAGAGATGATATGCCCTACAATAAATTGCCAAAATAAATTCCCAAAATCAGTGCCAAAATCAAAGACAATATTGAGTTCAGGGCTGTCAGGAATGTGAGCAGTCTTGAAATGGACTTGCTGTACAGCAAGTCATTTCAGGATTGCCACAATTTCTAGCAGTCCTAGAAGTACTTAGGACTGGCAGTCCTAAAGTCGACTTGCTATTTGGTCGGTCGGGGAGTTACTAAGAGTGCTTCAGAAGGAATGTCGTTCTTCGGAAGGACCAGACTGATCGATTAATAGCTTTGATATCCCAATTTATTCCATAATTTCTATATTTTGACATAGAATTTAATTATTTGGGGAGAACGAATTATTTAACAAACTTTGTCATTAAGTTTGTCGAAAACGTACTGAATATACTACGAATATTCGTTGAAGAATATTATAAGATTTGGAGAAAGAAGAAGAATATGCTAGGGTTTGGAGAAAGCGGTGTTGAGGGGAGTTGGGGACCACAAGTGGGGACAAGAAGAATATTTCTAGGATTTGGAGAAAGATTTGGAGAAAGTGGGTGTGGAAGGAGACAAGAGGAAAAAAATAAAAAAAATGACTTATATACCTATAGTTGGTGTCACCCCCGATTTGGAGAAAGTGGTTGTGGAAGGAGACAAGAGGAAAAAAATAAAAAAAAAAACGACTTATATACCTATAGTTGGTGTCACCCCCAGTTTCCAAAAATAGGGATATTTTTGTCATTTTTCACTTTTAAATTATTTTGGAATTATTTATTTATTTATTGTAATATTTTGGGGTTATTTGAGTCGGGTTCGAATTTCAACTCATTCCGACTTGTTTTGACTTGTTTCGGGGACCCGGGATAGTGTTGACCTTAGCGGGCCCATACACTAGTTAGCCATGGCCCACATGTTAGATATTTTAGTTAGTGACTAGGCTAATTATTTTGGTTAGGATTAATTTGGATTGGTGGTTTTAGGAATGACTAAACTACCCCCGACTTAGAAGCCCTTCCATGTATTAACTAATAGATTAGTGTAGGGGGCTTTTTGACCTTTTCTAATAGGACAAAATCTACCATTATGGCTGGCCACTTTTGGTGGATAAGACTCCACCACTTCATCATTTCCCCCTTTCATTTCTCTCTCTTGTTCTTCCCTATTTTTTTTAGAGAGCTTTCCCTAATCAAACCATCACCAAATCCTTCCATTTCTCCACCAAATCTTCTTCCTTCCCTCTCCATTCAATCCAAGGAAGGAGCTCCTCAAGTTTGGGAGAATTCGGAGCTCGTTCGTGTCCTTTTGGAATCTCTACGTGTCGGTGTCGAGTCGGAAAGTTTTTTCCTTTGAAACTCTCTCCCGGAAGGTATAATCTCTCCTCTAATCCACCCCAACATGCATGTAGGATTATTTTGAACCCGTAGGAATGACCCCCTTGGTGTTGTGTCCATTTGAGTCCATTTCGTGTCCATTTGGACACTTGTAGAGGTGTCCTAGGAGTAGGATCGTGTCCTAATGGGGAAAACCCATTTTGGACACTTGTAGAATTATTTGTGTATTGTTTTATTGCTATTCTAATATTCATTCCAGATTTTTACATGTGTTTAGAATGTGTTTTTCCTATGTATCATATTCCTATAATCTATATATATATATATATATTATTATTTTTAATCTATATATGTATATATATGGTTATATATATATATATATATATATATATATATATATATATATAGATAATGATATATATATATATATATATATATATATATATATATATATATATATATATATATATATATATATATATATATATATATCATTATCTATATATATATATATATATATATATATATATATATATATATATATATATATATATATGTATATATATATATATATGGTGGATTATATGTGGATATATTTATGTGGTGTGTGATCTTGGTGATTGGATGTGTAATGCCTGTAGTTCGTATTACGTATCTTGGAATACGTGTACGTATTTTATCTTGTATCACATATCTCATGGCTTGGCTCGGTTTATTTTGGGTTGGTTCGGCTAGGCTTGGGTTGCCTTGGTTCATCATGAACCAAGGGGAGAACCCCTACCTACCACCACCACCCTCATTTATATTTCCACCTAACTCTCTCTCTCTCTTCATTTATTCTTCTCCTTCTTCTTCTTCTCCACCATTTACTCTTCCACCTACCAGGAAAGAGAGCTAGGCAAGTGCAAACTTGCTTCATGATGGATCTCAAGTTTTATTGTTCCATTCTCTTCCTTACTTGATTCTAAGCCTCTTTAGAACTTGACATTTTTGGATTTGATGGACGGATTCTTGTAGATCTAAGCTTGTAATTTTCGGTTTTCTTAGTTTTGATCTCTAAAACTTGGTGTTTTTCGAAAAACTATTGGTTCTATGTTGTAGAGAATTCAATTTCATGCAGTTTTGGCTTTTGTTTCGCTTGATTTCGACTTCGGATGAGGAAGTTATGGCCAAAAGCAATTTTTGGTCATTTTTATGTTCATCTGCAGCATGAACCACATGTCGCAGTTGGCCGCATATGATGTCGCGAATGAGCCGCATAAGGCACATGTCGCAGTTGGCCGCATATGATGTCGCGAATTAGCCGCATGTCGCAGTTGGCCGCATATGATGTCGCAGTTGAGCCGCATGTCGCAGTTGGCCGCATATGATGTCGCAGTTGAGCCGCATGTCGCAGTTGGCCGCATATGATATCGCAGTTGAGCCGCATGAGCCGCATGTCGCAGTTGGCCGCATATGATATCGCAGTTGAGCCGCATAGGTTGTATGTCGCCGTTGGCAGCATATGGTGTCGCTGAATAGGCCGCATAATGCCTATTTTGGCTATTTCTAACTGTTATATGTCCTAATTGACTGAATTGTGGCTCGAACTTCTCCCAACTCCCAACGTGGAAGTTGTAGATCTTTTCCTTGGCATCAAGAATATGTCACTAGTTATTTTATGCAAGTTTCTTTCATTCATAATATTGTAAGAATAGAACACGATAGTGGCCCGCTGTGACGCACTCTTGACAAGTAAACTGACATGATATATCTCGGCATGCTGTTACGACAGCTAGCCTGACATGACAAGTATGAAAGACTTGGACACCGTGGACGATTGTGTTTGTACAAATAAACTAGTACTGTCTTGCATCATGTCTAGGATGGGGACCCCTGAGTACCACGGTCAGGGGTACCTACTGAAATTAACTAAGGATAATTAACTAGAATGATTCAGTAGTCATGAAGAGATTTTCAGCTACAGGCAATCCCGTTATCTGGGCGCATTCAGTGGACTTGTAGCCTACCGACGAGTAGGGCACATTTCCAGCACACAGTCACGTGTTGCATTCTTCCTAAACGGACATTCGACCTGGATAACCGGATGGTCTACAGGACTTGTGGCTGGAGGAATAATCTCATTGCATCTTGCTAGTAACTAGGCCTGTGATAACCCTAGTTAGTTAAAAGTATCAAGCCGTACTCTTGATTGGCCGTGATTGATTGAATGTAGTTTATTCCAGCTTAGTCTTATCCTGATCCTGTGCAAGATTGTGACATGACATGATTATTGATGCTTGCCTTAACAATAACGATCGGGGGTCCAGTTCTGTTCAGACGAAGGGTTACAACCCCGGTCCTTGTTTGGTTTAAGGGTTGTAACCTGGCTCCCGGAGCAGTTCTGTGTCCTCTCTTCATTTATTGTCTTATTGCAACCCTATGCCATGTTCGTCATGTTTTACCTTACCTTAATACCATGATTATTTATACTGGCCTTAGCAATAAAGATCAGGGGTTCAGTTCTGTTCAGGCGAAGGGTTACAACCCCGGTCCTTGTTTGGTTTAAGGGTTGTAACCTGGCTCCCGGAGCAGTTCTGTGTCCTCTCTTCATTTATTGTCTTCACTGTACCAATAGTATTTGAGACGGGTTTCTATTCAGGTGAAGGGCTGCAACCCCGGTCCTTGTTTGGTTTAAGGGTTGTGACCTGGCTACTTGAATAGTTTCCTCGTACTCAGTTTATTGTTGTTATCTCTATTATTATCAGTTCTTTATTTATTATCTTTAATATTCTATTATGATATGCTGGTTTTAGTTCCTAAGTGAAGCCTCCCTTGTGGTACTTGCTCTTTCTGGGGTCTGACCCAGCTGGTTTTGTGTGGCCAGATATCGGAGCAGCACCAGAGGATCCACCTGTCTTCCAGCCCGATGGTGACCACCAGGCGTAACTAGGGCAACGAATGGGTTTCTTTTGTCCTCCCACTCTGTTTGTAAAATTATTTTTTTGAGGCGTTTAGCCGACGAGCACGTGTTAGCTCGTATTGTACCTTTATTTACTGTCTGCCTACGGGCTGTAACATGATTGACAAATCCTAGGGTTGATCATGTATTGACTAAAACTCTTGCTAGTCCTGACATTTTGTATGACTAGCTTCATGATCATCCAATATGTAATGTATGGGACGTCTTACTATTGTATATTGATGCTCTAACATATTGTGACTGTTACTGCTTACTTGTGATTGAGACAATAGGCTTGTTCTTGACCATAGAAGACTGATGGATTGTAGTTAAACCCTCATATATCTAGACAGCCGTGACCGTATAGTGACGTGGATTCCATTTCATTATACGTAGCTGGCTATGTCTGCCCACGCTCTCCAGTATTCTGGTTCTGGGGCGTGACATTGTTTTAGTGGTGGCTCATGCAGGTCTTGTAAATCAAGATATGTGAGGGTTTACCGAATATATGTCTCAATCAGTATTCGCCCTTGATCTCTGCTCGTATCTTCAAATCCCTGAGAATCTTGACCTGATCACATGCTTGTATCGTTGATTTGTCATGGTCCTTCCTTATTGTTCCCTATGTCGTCTTCTTCAGCGGCATTGTTCCTGGACCTGCCGATCAGCAAGGCGATGCACCTCCAGCGGACCAGCAGCAACCTGGAGATCAAGTCCAGCATTCAAGAGTAGCCTCCAGAGTCATGCCTACCGAAGGAGAACCACCAGTTCAGCCCGTCCAGCTTGCAGAGCCTGATGATGGCACTTTGGTGGGTCTCATCAGGTCATTATTAGCTTTCCAAGATCGTCAAGGAGATGCTTTACACCAGGCGGTGGCAAACGCTTTGACCAGAGGAGGTCATCAGGGTAATAGCGCGGCCAACAGCTTCAAGCGCTTGAACCCTCCCTTCTTCGACGGCAGTGAAGATGCGATCGCTGCAGATGCATGGCTTCAGAACACAGAGATAATTCTAGAAGCAGCCAGGACTCCAGAGAATGAAAAGGTGGCCGTGGTATGCCTGCAGTTATTGGATCTTGCCCGCAGCTGGTAGACAGCACAGGCCGATGGATTAGTGGCCCCTATTTCATGGACAGTATTCAGGAAGAGATTCCAGACCAAGTATTTTGATGTTGTAGCTCGGTATGATCTACAGACGAGGTTCACCAATCTGAAGCAGATGGACAGGACGGTCAATGGATACGCGGCCGAGTTCTCCAGGCTTAGTCGGTTTGCTCCCACCTTGGTGGCGACCGAGTTCGATAGAGCCCAGCGGTTCCAGCAGGGGCTCCATCTAGAGATTTTATTGGTGATGGAGCAGTTTGAGCATCAGACTTTTGATGCAGTGTTGAGAGCAGCCCGGAGGCATGAATATACCTCCCAGAGGATCGTGGATAGGACCGGAGGTCGGAAGCGATCTCACGGACAGATGAATCAGTCATCAGCACCAGTCCCGGCAGCCAGGGCTTTGACCATTGGAGCTCCGAGCCGGGCGACCTCAGTGACGTCGGTTCAGCATTCCATCCCGACGCACCCTCAGCAGTAGAAACAGAAGCAGTCTTCCGCAGTGGGATGTTCACACTGCGGGAAGCCAGGGCATGTGGTATCGGAGTGTCGCAGAGCACAGGATTTGTGCTTGGTTTGTGGTGCCCCGGACCACAGGGTTGAGAATTGCTCGAACAGGGAGAGTTCATCCGCTTTCTCTAGTCCTTCAGTTAGAGGACCAGCACCAGTCCAGCAGCAGCAGCTGCTGCAGTACCCGTTCCCGAGGCCATTACCGACGCAGGCCCAGGCATTCCAGCAGCAGAGACCGCAACAGTATGCCCAAGCCCAAGTCCTGATCCAGAACAGGCAGAGGAATTTTTAGCAGAGGGGACCCGCACCCAGAGGACATGGTCAAGTGCTGGCTTTGACCATGGGAGAAGAAGGAATAGCACCAGGTGAGGTGGTGGCAGGTACTATTCTCGTCAACACCTTTCCAGCTTCAGTATTATTTGATTCTGGTGCCTCGCATTCATTTATGTCTGCACGATTCGCGACACGGGTAGGATTGGAGCCCGAGTCATTATCAGTGAGGCTCAATATACTTACTGGTAATGGACTTGTGGGAGTAGATAGAGTGTTTTACTCGTGTCGGATCATAGTTAGCGGTAGAGAATTCCCCGCTAGATTGATAGAGTTTCCGATGGCCGATTATGATGTGGTCTTATGGATGGATTGGTTGAGGGACCAGTATGCTAGGATAGACTGCCACATTGGCAGGGTTATTTTTAGCATTCCAGGCGAGCCGGAGTTTTTTTTCTCCCGAGGCAAAGTTGAACCTTCTCCTTCAGTGTTGCGGATGGCAGTGGCAGTAGTACAGTTACCTCGGATAGTCGAAGAGTTTTCAGATGTTTTCCCAGAAGAGCTTCCAGAAATGCCGCCAGAGCGAGAGATCGAGTTTACCATCGACTTGATTCCCGGGACAGCCCCAGTGTCAGAGAGAGTCTACAGGATGGCGCCGTCAGAGCTAGAGATATTGTACAAGATGATTGAAGAACTCAGAACCAAGGGATTCATTCGTGCTAGTGGATCGCCTTGGGGAGCCCCGATGCTTCTTGTGACAAAGAAGGATGGTACGTCCAGATTATGTGTAGATTATTGTACCTTGAACTCAGTGACAATCAAGAACACATACCCTCTCCCGAGGATAGATGACTTGTTTGATCAACTCAAGGGGGCAGCAGTATTCTCGAAGATTGACTTACGGTCAGGATACCATCAGATCAGAGTCAGAGAGCAGGACATCCCGAAGACAGCTTTTAGATCGAGATATGGGCATTGGGAGTTCCTTGTGATGTCATTTGGAGCAACCAATGCAACGACAGTATTCATGGACCTCATAAATCGTATCTTTATGCCTTATTTGGATCAGTTCGTGATTGTGTTCCTAGACGACATCCTAGTCTACAGCAAGAGTGAGGCGGAGCATGAGCAGCATCTCCGTGTGGTTCTTCAGATTCTCAGAGAGCACCAATTGTATGCCAAGTTCAGTAAATACGAGTTCTGGCTCGATCGCATTTCGTACTTGGGTCATATCATCACCCGAGGAGGAGTTGAAGTGGATCTCCAGAAGATCGTAGCTATTGAAACGTGGCCAGTACCTAGCACAATGGCAGAAATTTGTAGTTTTCTTGGCTTGGTCGGCTACTACCGGCAATTTATTTCAGACTTTGCTCGAATTTCAGCGCCATTGACCCAGTTGACCCGTAAGGATGTGCAGTTTGCTTGGACAGCAGAGTGCCAAGATTCTTTTGAGAGGTTGAAGCGAGGCTTGATGACGGCTCATATTCTCACGCTTCCAAATGGAACCTGAGGATTCTCAGTATATTGTGATGCTTCGGGCAGAGGTTTAGGATGTGTTCTGATGCAGCATGAAAAGATAATAGCTTATGCGTCACGACAACTTCGTGATCATGAGAGAAATTACCCAACCCATGACTTGGAGCTGGCCGTAGTAGTGTTTGTACTTAAGTTGTGGAGGCACTACTTGTACAGGGATAGGATGGAGATTTTCACCGACCACAAGAGCCTGAAGTATGTTTTCACCCAGAAGGATCTTAACATGCGTCAGAGGAGATGGCTGGAGCTTCTTGTGGATTATGATGTCAACCTACAGTATCATCCTGGGAAGGCCAACGTTGTTGCGGATGCATTGAGCAGGAGAGCCGGAGTTTATTTCCTAACAACGCAACCAGAGCTGTTAGCCGATCTTCAAAAGATGGGAATAGAAGTTGTCCTTCCTACCAATGTGGCATTGATGGCCAGCATGCAGGTTCAGTCCAGCATAGTCGAGAGGATCAAGATGGCGCAGTCGGTAGATTCCAAGCTTCAGCGGCTCAGAACAGAGTGTGAGACGGGACGAAGACCAGAGTTATGCATTCATGAAGACGGTACACTTCGATATGGTAAGCGTCTTTGTGTACCCAGTGGAGATATCAGACAGGAGATCATGGCAGAGGCCCACAGTTCGCAGTATTCCATTCATCCCGGTGGCACGAAGATGTATCGTGATGTCCGCCAGCACTTTTGGTGGAATGGCATGAAGAGGAAGATAGTCCGGTTTGTCTCTCGTTGTTTAGTCTGCCAACAAGTTAAGGCTGAACATCAGAGACCAGCTGGACTACTTCAACCATTGCCGATTCTCGAGTGGAAATGGGAGCATATAACCATAGATTTTGTGACTGGATTGCCTAGATCCCCGGCTGGCAGAGACGCTATTTGGGTTGTCATAGACAGGCTCACGAAGGTGGCTCACTTTCTCTCGTTCAGAGTTGGTCAGTCGACGGCTCAGCTAGCGGAGATGTATCTCCGGCAGATTGTCAGATTGCATGGTGTACCAGTCAGTATCACTTCAGACAGAGATTCAAGATTTACGTCGCACTTTTGGTGTAGCTTGCAAGAAAGTTTGGGAACTCACCTCCAGTTCAGTTCAGCTTATCACCCGCAGACAGATGGCCAGTCGGAACGCACGATCCAGACTCTTGAAGATATGTTGCGGTCATGTACACTCGACTTCGGTGGTTCGTGGAAAGATCACGTGCACCTGGTGGAGTTCTCGTACAATAACAGTTTCCAGGCCAGTATCCAGATGGCACCGTTCGAGGCACTGTATGGTAGGAAGTGTCGATCCCCGCTAGCCTGGGATGATGTTGGAGAGAGGCAGATGCTTGGTCCAAAAATGATTGCTCAGACCGTTGAAGTGGTCAGAAGAGTCAGAGATCATCTTCGAGTTGTCCAAGATCGCCAGCGTCATTGGGCTGATTCTCATCGGCGCCCTCTTGAGTTTTCTGTCGGCGACCATGTATTCCTGAAGATTTTGCCTAACCGCGGCGTCATTCGTTTCGACGTACGAGGAAAGCTTAGTCCTAGGTATATAGGGCCGTTCGATATTCTAGAGCGAGTAGGAGATGTATCCTATCGTTTCGCTCTTCCATCGTCGCTACGTGAGGTGCATGACGTGTTCCATGTATCCCAACTGCGACGGTATATCCCAGATCCGAGCCACATCCTGGATCATTCAGAATTTGTTGTTGGTACCAACCTTTCGTATGAGAAGAGGCTCGTGTCTATATTGGACCGGAGAGAGAAGATACTCAAGAACAAGACTATTAGTTTAGTCCGTGTTGCTTGGGGTCATCACACTTTGGGTGAGTCGACGTGGGAGCATGAGAATGATATCCGATCGCGATATCCCGACCTGTTTGACTCGTGAGGTATAATATCTTTCTTATGCCTTATGCCTTCGATCCCTTGCTTGCATGAATAATTACTTGATTGCTTGATTAGTATAGCTTGCCTATGAATAGTATAGCTTGTTCTTATCCCTCTAGCCTCTTAATTAAATTTCGAGGACGGAATTCTTTTAAGGTGGGTAGAGTTGTAATGCCTGTAGTTCGTATTACGTATCTTGGAATACGTGTACGTATTTTATCTTGTATCACATATCTCATGGCTTGGCTCGGTTTATTTTGGGTTGGTTCGGCTAGGCTTGGGTTGCCTTGGTTCATCATGAACCAAGGGGAGAACCCCTACCTACCACCACCACCCTCATTTATATTTCCACCTAACTCTCTCTCTCTCTTCATTTATTCTTCTTCTTCTTCTTCTCCACCATTTACTCTTCCACCTACCAGGAAAGAGAGCTAGGCAAGTGCAAACTTGCTTCATGATGGATCTCAAGTTTTATTGTTCCATTCTCTTCCTTACTTGATTCTAAGCCTCTTTAGAACTTGACATTTTTGGATTTGATAGATGAATTCTTGTAGATCTAAGTTTGTAACTTTTCAGTTTTCTTAGTTTTGATCTCTAAAACTTGGTTATTTTCGAAAACTATTGGTTCTATGTTGTAGAGAATTCAATTTCATACGATTTTGGCTTTTGTCTCGCTTGATTTCGACTTCGGATGAGGAAGTTATGGCCAAAAGCAATTTTTGGTCATTTCTATGTTCATCTGCAGCATGAACCACATGTCGCAGTTGGCCGCATATGATGTCGCGAATGAGCCGCATAAGGCACATGTCGCAGGCATATGATGTCGCGAATGAGCCGCATGAGCCGCATGTCGCAGTTGGCCGCATATGATGTCGCAGTTGAGCCGCATGAGCCGTATGTCGCAGTTGGCCGCATATGATGTCGCAGTTGAGCCGCATGAGCCGCATGTCGCAGTTGGCCGCATATGATGTCGCAGTTGAGCCGCATGAGCCGCATGTCGCAGTAGGCCGCATATGATGTCGCAGTTGAGCCGCATGAGCCGCATGTCGCAGTTGACCGCATATGATGTCGCAGTTGAGCTGCATAGGCTGCATGTCGCCGTTGGCCGCATATGGTGTCGCTGAATAGGCCGCATAATGCCTATTTTGGCTATTTCTATCTGTTATATGTCATAATTGACTGAATTGTGGCTCGAACTTCTCCCAACTCCCAACGTGGAAGTTGTAGATCTTTTCCTTGGCATCAAGAATATGTCACTAGTTATTTTATGCAAGTTTCTCTCATTCATGATATTGTAAGAATAGAACACGATAGTGGCCCGCTGTGGCGCACTCTTGACAAGTAAACTGACATGATATATCTCGGCATGCTGTTACGACAGCTAGCCTGACATGACAAGTATGAAAGACTTGGACACCGTGGGCGATTGTGTTTGTACAAATAAACTAGTACTGTCTTGCATCATGTCTAGGATGGGGACCCCTTAGTACCACGGTCAGGGGTACCTACTGAAATTGACTAAGGATAATTAACTAGAATGATTCAGTAGTCATGAAGAGATTCCCAGCTACAGGCAATCCCGTTATCTGGGCGCATTCAGTGGACTTGTAGCCTACCGACGAGTAGGGCACATTTCCAGCACACAGTCACGTGTTGCATTCTTCCTAAACGGACATTCGACCTGGATAACCGGATGGTCTGCAGGGCTTATGGCTGTAGGAATAATCTTATTGCATCTTGCTAGTTACTAGGCCTGTGATAACCCTAGTTAGTTAAAAGTATCAAGCCGTACTCTTGATTGGCCGTGATTGATTGGATGTAGTTTATTCCAGCTTAGTCTTATCCTGATCCTGTGCAAGATTGTGACATGACATGATTATTGATGCTTGCCTTAACAATAACGATCGGGGGTCCAGTTCTGTTCAGGCGAAGGGTTACAACTCCGATCCTTGTTTGGTTTAAGGGTTGTAACGTGGCTCCCGGAGCAGTTCTGTGTCCTCTCTTCGTTTATTGTCTTATTGCAACCCCATGCCATGTTCGTCATGTTTTACCTTACCTTAATACCATGATTATTTATACTGGCCTTAGCAATAAAGATCAGGGGTTCAGTTCTGTTCAGGCGAAGGGTTACAACCCCGGTCCTTATTTGGTTTAAGGGTTGTAACCTGGCTCCCGGAGCAGTTCTGTGTCCTCTCTTCATTTATTGTCTTCACTGTACCAATAGTATTTGAGACGGGTTTCTATTCAGGTGAAGGGCTGCAACCCCGGTCCTTGTTTGGTTTAAGGGTTATGACCTGGCTACTTGAATAGTTTTCTCGTACTCAGTTTACTGTTGTTATCTCTATTATTATCAGTTCTTTATTTATTATCTTTAATATTCTATTATGATATGCTGGTTTTAGTTCCTAAGTGAAGTCTCCCTTGTGGCACTTGCTCTTTCTGGGGTCTGACCCAGCTGGTTTTGTGTGGCCAGATATCGGAGCAGCACCAGAGGATCCACCTGTCTTCCAGCCCGATGGTGACCACCAGGCGTAACCAGGGCAACGAGTGGGTTTCTTTTGTCCTCCCACTCTGTTTGTAAAATTATTGTTTTGAGACGTTTAGCCGACGAGCACGTGTTAGCTCGTATTGCACCTTTATTTACTGTCTGTCTACGGGCTGTAACATGATTGACAAATCCTAGGGTTGATCATGTATTGACTAAAACTCTTGCTAGTCCTGACATTTTGTACGACTAGCTTCATGATCATCCAATATGTAATGTATGGGACGCCTTACTATTATATATTGATGCTCTAACATCTTGTGACTGTTACTGCTTGCTTGTGATTGAGACAATAGGCTTATTTTTGACCATAGGAGACTGATGGATTATAGTTAAACTCTCATATATCTAGACAGCCGTAACCGTATAGTGACGTGGATTCCATTTCATTATACGTAGCTGGCTATGTCTGCCCCCGCTCTCCAGTATTCTGGTTCTGGGGCGTGACAGGATGTGGGTACCTATAGGGGTCGGCCAAGAGAGGGTTAGTGAGTGTGTGTTTGTGTTTGTAGAGGGTGTGAAGGATAGGTGTTTGATGTTATGGTTGAGAGAGATATAGGTGGTGATATGTGTGAGATAGAGGGAGGGTGGTGACTGTTGAGAACAGCAGCTATACCAAGCCAAGAACAGCCCTTTGGGACAGCTCTTGGCTGTCCCCAATACCCCCTTACCAGCCCACAAATCTGTCCCATTCACCCCATCAAAACAGTCACATGAACAGCCCTCTAACAGTCCATTGAATACCCAAAATTTTGTCCTATTTTTCTCCTTCACAACAGCCCATAAAACCCTTCATAAACCACTTCAAATCAGCCCATGATAGACCAATATATGGCTGTCCTTTCACACCCAAAATCAGTCCATAGCACACCCTTAGGTGGCTGTCCCCACTGTCCAAACACAGCCCATGTTGACCCCAAAAAAAACTGTCCTGTTTTGCCATTGATGGCTGTCCCTAAATCCAGATTTCTGTCCCCCACTTGCTGTCAAGAACCAGTCCAATACACCCTCCTAAAACTCATCCTTTGCTGCCCCAAACATGTCCAGGCTTTGTCTATACATTGCTGTCCCTTAGAGCCCCTAACACCACCAAAAAATCAGTCCAACAAACCTCAAATATCAGTCCACATATTACAATGTGTGTGTGTGTATTTGTGAGATGTGTGTGAGTGTTTGTGAGCTTGTGAGAGTGTGTGTGAGAGCCTAGTATATGTAGATAATGCCTATAGGTTAGCCTATTGTCTAAACTAGTAGGAAACCTATAGGAGAAGCCTATGAGTGTGAGAAATATATGTGAGTGTTGTGTATGAGTGAGTGGTATGAGTGAGTGTGTTAGAGTTGAGGGTAAATTCATGATATGGGTTTAGTAATAGGGTAAACCATATACCACGTATCCTAACATGGCCTAGATACCTAGGATACATATTTTCCTTGGTAGGTAAACCTTAGATAGGTTGATATCTAGCTACCCTAAGGAGTCTAGGCTAGTACCATGGGTATTTGCGGGGTTTTCTTGGGATTGGGCAAGGTAATCGAGATTTACCTTGGTAGGGTAATGTCAGTTTTGCCTAGAAATAGGGTATTTAGTGTTAGGAGTCTAAGATAGAGTTAGAACCCGATTCCCTTGGTTGGTAATGATCAAATATGGTGCTCACAGACTAGTTTTGACGTCGGTTGACCTTTTTGACCAAAAGTCAACAAAAGTCAACCAAGGGTCAAACTTAGCCTTTAAGCGACCCGATTTGACCGAAACCAAACCAGAGTTGACCAGTTGACTGAAAATCAACTGTTAGTCAACATTTGACTTGTTTGACCTAGGGTTGACCCAGGGTTGACTCAGTGTTGACCAGAGTTGACCAGAGTTGACTTTTTGACCAAAAGTCAACTGTAAGTCAACCCTTGAACCAAATTGACCTAGTTTGACTTGGATTGACTCCCAGTGACCTAGTATGACCCAGTATGAGCCAGTATGACCTAGAATGACTCAGTCTGACCTAGATTGACCTAGTTTTGACTTATACTTGCATTCATAACTTGAATTGGTTTCCTTTTTCAGTGTTTAGCCCTGTTTGACTCATAGTATCTTATTTTAGGTCTGTGATCACTCTGAGCATCTGTTCACCCTATCAGCTCAGGACCACAGGCGAGTACATTTACTGATAGTTTTCATTGTCTTGATATCTGCTATATCTGATTCAGTTGTAGTGTCTTACTTGATTTTCAGACACGATATTTCACGGACGAGTATATGTCGGATCCTGTCATAAGATGTTGTTCCAGGATTACTTAGTATATTGGTACATGACTCGATTTGTTACTTGTACTTGTATAGACATGGACTTGGGAGTGGGCTGATCACCTGCTTTTAAATCTCGTGTCATGACGTGTTATGTCCGGATCCTTTATACTACTCGGGGATGGGGAGTTGTTAGTGGTTGTGTGATCCAAATCCCCACTTGTTGCTTCATACTTGTACTCGACACTTGTCCATAGCTACTTGTTCACAACTTTCCATGGTGACCGGCCTTATCTTCACACATGTTGCTTCACACTTATTATTTGGTTGTAGCCGGTCAGATGGAAAGCTTGAACATGTTTCCCAAGCCGATCACATGACGCACTAATAATTCAAGGCACCTTTTATATTAATTATCTGTGGTGACTAAGTTCTGTTCGGGAGAAGGGTTACAGCCCCAGTCATTGTTTGGTTTAGGGGTTGTAACTCGGCTTTCCGAACAGTTCTCAAGTCGCCCTATATACATTCATATCGTCGTCCTTTTCAGTACTCACACCATGATATATATTTCCAGTTGATTTTGTCTTGTATTTCATTACACTGTCTCTTATAGAATTTATCAATTCATATGGAACTGCTGTTGGTATTTGTACTTGCTCATTTTCCTAACAGGATACCGTTGACAAATTTTACAGATGATTCAGAGGCTGATTGCCCGACCTACTATGGGGTTGAGTCTAATGGATTAGAGTTAGACCGTGGCTTATTGGTAGAGCCACTAGACTTTGCTTACCCTGAGTAGCATAGTTTAGTTAGGTTTGCCTGGCCTGCGAGCCAGCTAGTACATTTTAGTTGTAGTATCTATTATATATATTTTCTGAGACTGGATGTTTGTGTATAGCTCTGACTTGTGGATCTTGGACTCATTTTCTGTTTTATCTATCGTATTTTCCTTTCCGTGCTATCTACCTTGGTTTGATATATGTGATTGAGACTGTATTGCTATGTCACCTCCATTCGGAGAGTATATACTGTACATGTACATTTATCTATTTTAGTCGTAGTATTTACAGACCCTATATACAGCGTTCTACCGCCGATACTGCGACGTAGGCTGGACGTAACCACGTGCTCGTACCCCTCTTCAGGGTACGGGTCGTGACACATTTTTGTGGTGGCCCACGCAGGTCAGAGTCGTAAATAGTGCGATCTCGTAATGGTGCTCGACTTAGAGTACTAATTACGAGCCTGCGTCTAGGATGTAGGATCTAGGGTATGATAGGAGTTACTCAATCACATTTTAGGAAACTCTGATCTTTTGATTACCATGACAACTCTTCTTGCATTTGAATTCAATTGTCCTCCTTTGATAATATTTTATCTTGTGCCATATTGATCTCTTGGGTTCAATTCATCTTCAGGATGACGGTGACTCGTTCTCAGGCAGCAGGGCCCAGTACAGTTCTAGAGAGGTCAGATCCGGAAGGTCTTCCACCTCCGGCTACGGGAGCAGCAGTCGAGAGAGCAGTAGCCTCAGTTCCTACCCTTCAGGTAGGAGTAGCAGCGGCAGTTCCCGGAGGTCTTCCACCTTCAGCAGAGGGAGCTGCAGTTCAGGGAGCTGCCACCTCAGTCCCTGCCCTTCAGGCGGGAGCAGCAGCGACGGTTTCAGGAGGTCTTCCACCTCCAGCAGCGAGACCGTCCATAGTCATCCCTGATATCCTTTCACAGCCGCCTCCGCTACCGACAGATACCCAGGGGATGATGGCCCTTCTGCAGCAGATACTGCAGACATAGAGAGCACAGGCAGAGGCACAGCACCGTCAGGCAGAGATGCTGCAACAGACCATGGAGAACTCGCATCAGCTAGCTATGGCAGCAGTGGAGAGAGGTGCACAGGCTACAGTTCAGGGAGCACCAGATCAGTAGCAGGGTCAGGGGAGGCCCGGTACACACCTCCACTTCAGGAAGATGAACCCGCGAGAGTTCAAGGGTACCGAGGGTATCCTATACGCGGACGACTAGCTAGAGGATGTCCAGCGGAGTCTGGAGTTGGCAGAGGTCCCGAGAGGTCTGTGGGTGACATCTGCAGCGAGCCAGTTCTTTGATATAGCGCTGACTTGGTACCGCACGGATCCGCATGCGTCAGTGAGGGGATTGTCTTGGGAGGACTTCAAGAAACTCTTTAAGGAGAAGTTCTACCCGGACGTAGCCGTGTCAGCTTTGGAGGGGCAGTTTGCCAGTTTGGTGCAGGGGAACTCGTCGGTGGACGAGTACGCAGCAGAGTTCTTCCGCTTGAGCAGGTTTGCACCCAGTTTGGTTCAGGATGAGGGGTGCAAGGCGACGAGATGCGACCTTCGAGCAGATCCTTATGGAGGCTCAGATTGCAGAGGAGGACTTCGGCCTCAATCCGAAGAGGAGCAGTGACGTTCTGGGAGCTAGTTCGAGTGCAGGGCCAGCGAAGCGCCCACACTTCCAGTAGAGGCAGTTTCAGCAGCAGCAGCCTCAGTTGCAGTTCCAGCAGGTACCGGCGCGTGTCCAGCAGCACCAGGGACAGGGCCAGAGGCAGGCCATCCAGTGTGCCTTCTGCAAGAAGATAGGGCACACCGGGGAGGTCTGTAGATTGAGGCTGGGAGTTTGTCTGTTCTGTGGAGCTCCAGATCACCAGATGAGGGACTGTGCTGCCCGTGCAGCCAGACAGGCGGGCCAGGACAGAGTGCGACAGGCTAGAGGAGGCCAGCAGGGGCGTGCGTTCGCCATGGCAGTTGAGCCCACTCAGGCAGTAGCAGAGCAGATAGCAGGTTCCAATCTTTCGATCTCATTTTCGCATTGCTTCCTCATAAACTGTCTTGAACTTCGATTCTATCTGTTCTTTGATCGTTGGATGAAATTTTGTTCTTGTGATGTGATATTTTATGAGATAAGTCGTATGGGCTAGTTCGCCTCGATTATGAGATTTTAGAATCCTCTAGGGTCATGCTAGCAGGCAGAGTGAGGACATATAGTCAGACTATGGACGTATCTCTCGGGTGTAGGAATTTAAGGTTTTCGCTGCCAAGCTAGCGGCAATGCAAAAATTTTAAATACCATAATTCTAGAGGTATGTACCGTAGTTGAGGACTCTGTGATTATCGTAGCCTTGCTCACTGGTATGACGGAGATTCTGAGTATCATGATGATTGGACAGACGCATACGATTATCAAATTGTATGATTTTTTGTTTTGTGTGTTTGCTTCGTTTTAAGTTTTTGGATGATTCTTTTAAGGTGGATAGACTTATATTTGAGAGTAATTTTAAATTTTATAAATTTAGTCATTTAATTCCTGCTTCGATTTTTGAGATTTTAATCATTTAAATTTTTAGCCATGACTTGTGAATTTGAAATTTTACTATTGTTTGGTTTTAATTTCGAGGACGAAATTTTTTTAAGGTGGATAGATTTGTCACCCCCAGTTTCCAGAAACAGGGGTATTTTTGTCATTTTTCACTTTTAAATTATTTTGGAATTATTTATTTATTTATTGTAATATTTTGGGGTTATTTGAGTCGGGTTCGAATTTCAACTCATTCCGACTTGTTTTGACTTGTTTCGGGGACCCGGGATAGTGTTGACCTTAGCGGGCCCATACACTAGTTAGCCATGGCCCACATGTTCGATATTTTAGTTAGTGACTAGGCTAATTATTTTGGTTAGGATTAATTTGGATTAGTGGTTTTAGGAATGACTAAACTACCCCCGACTTAGAAGCCCTTCCATGTATTAACTAATAGATTAGTGTAGGGGGCTTTTTGACCTTTCCTAATAGGACAAAACCCACCATTATGGCTGGCCACTTTTGGTGGATAAGACTCCACCACTTCATCATTTCCCCCTTTCATTTCTCTCTCTTGTTCTTCCTCATTTTTTTAGAGAGCTTTCCCTAATCAAACCATCACCAAATCCTTCCATTTCTCCACCAAATCTTCTTCCTTCCCACTCCATTCAATCCAAGGAAGGAGCTCCTCAAGTTTGGGAGGATTCGGAGCTCGTTCGTGTCCTTTTGGAATCTCTACGTGTCGGTGTCGAGTCGAGAAGCTTTTTCCTTTGAAACTCTCTCCCGGAAGGTATAATCTCTCCTCTAATCCACCCCAACATGCATGTAGGATTATTTTGAACCCGTAGGAATGACCCCCTTGGTGTTGTGTCCATTTGAGTCCATTTCGTGTCCATTTGGACACTTGTAGAGGTGTCCTAGGAGTAGGATCGTGTCCTAATGGGGAAAACCCATTTTGGACACTTGTAGAATTATTTGTGTATTGTTTTATTGCTATTCTAATATTCATTCCAGATTTTTACATGTGTTTAGAATGTGTTTTCCCTATGTATCATATTCCTATAATCTATATATATGTATATATATGGTTATATATATATATATATATATATATATATATATATATATATATAAAATATATATATATATATATATATATATGGTGGATTATATGTGGATATATTTATGTGGTGTGTGATCTTGGTGATTGGATGTGGGTACCTATAGGGGTCGGCCAAGAGAGGGTTAGTGAGTGTGTGTTTGTGTTTGTAGAGGGTGTGAAGGATAGGTGTTTGATGTTATGGTTGAGAGAGATATAGGTGGTGATATGTGTGAGAGAGGAAGGGTGGTGACTGTTGAGAACAGCAGCTATACCAGGCCAAGAACAGCCCTTTGGGACAGCTCTTGGCTGTCCCCAATACCCCCTTACCAGCCCACAAATCTGTCCCATTCACCCCATCAAAACAGTCACATGAACAGCCCTCTAACAGTCCATTGAATACCCAAAATTCTGTCCTATTTTTCCCCTTCACAACAGCCCATAAAACCCCCCATAAACCACTTCAAATCAGCCCATGATAGACCAATATATGGCTGTCCTTTCACACCCAAAATCAGTCCATAGCACACCCTTAGGTGGCTGTCCCCACTGTCCAAACACAGCCCATGTTGACCCCAAAAAAAACTGTCCTGTTTTGCCATTGATGGCTGTCCCTAAATCCAGATTTCTGTCCCCCACTTGCTGTCAAGAACCAGTCCAATACACCCTCCTAAAACTCATCCTTTGCTGCCCCAAACATGTCCAGGTTTTGCCTATACATTGTTGTCCCTTAGAGCCCCTAACACCACCACAAAATCTGTCCAACAAACCTCAAATATCAGTCCACATATTACAATGTGTATGTGTGTATTTGTGAGATGTGTGTGAGTGTTTGTGAGCTTGTGAGAGTGTGTGTGAGAGCCTAGTATATGTAGATAATGCCTATAGGTTAGCCTATTGTCTAAACTAGTAGGAAACCTATAGGAGAAGCCTATGAGTGTGAGAAATATATGTGAGTGTTGTGTGTGAGTGAGTGGTATGAGTGAGTGTGTTAGAGTTGAGGGTAAATTCATGATATGGGTTTAGTAATAGGGTAAACCATATACCACGTATCCTAACATGGCCTAGATACCTAGGATACCTATTTTCCTTGGTAGGTAAACCTTAGATAGGTTGATATCTAGCTACCCTAAGGAGTCTAGGCTAGTACCATGGGTATTTACGGGGTTTCCTTGGGATTGGGCAAGGTAATCGGGATTAACCTTGGTAGGGTAATGTCAGTTTTGCCTAGAAATAGGGTATTTAGTGTTAGGAGTCTAAGATAGAGTTAGAACCCGATTCTCTTGGTTGGTAATGATCAAATATGGTGCTCACAGACTAGTTTTGACGTCGGTTGACCTTTTTGACCAAAAGTCAACAAAAGTCAACCGAGGGTCAAACTTAGCCTTTAAGCGATCCGATTTGACCGAAACCAAACCAGAGTTGACCAGTTGACTGAAAATCAACTGTTAGTCAACATTTGACTTGTTTGGCCTAGGGTTGACCCAGGGTTGACTCAGTGTTGACCAGAGTTGACTTTTTGACCAAAAGTCAACTGTAAGTCAACCCTTGAACCAAATTGACCTAGTTTGACTTGGATTGACTCCCAGTGACCTAGTATGACCCAGTATGAGCCAGTATGACCTAGAATGACTCATTCTGACCTTGATTGACCTAGTTTTGACTTAGACTTGCATTCATGACTTGAATTGGTTTCCTTTTTCAGTGTTTAGCCCTGTTTGACTCATAGTATCTTATTTTAGGTCTGTGATCACTCTGAGCGTCTGTTCACCCTATCAGCTCAGGACCACAGGCGAGTACATTCACTGATAGTTTTCATTGTCTTGATATCTGCTATATCCGATTCAGTTGTAGTGTCTTACTTGATTTCCAGACACGATATTTTACAGACTAGTATATGTCGGATCCTGTCATGAGATGTTGTTCCCGGATTACTTGGTATATTGGTACATGACTCGATTTGTTACTTGTACTTGTATAGACATGGACTTGGGAGTGGGCTGATCACCTGCTTTTAAATCTCGTGTCATGACGTGTTATGTCCGGATCCTTTATACTACTCGGGGATGGGGAGTTGTTAGTGGTTGTGTGATCCAAATCCCCACTTGTTGCTTCACACTTGTACTCGACACTTGTCCATAGCTACTTGTTCACAACTTTCCATGGTGACCGGCCTTATCTTCACACATGTTGCTTCACACTTGTTATTTGGTTATAGCCGGTCAGATGGAAAGCTTGAACATGTTTCCCAAGTCGATCACATGACGCACTAATAATTCAAGGCACCTTTTATATTTATTATCTGTGGTGACTAAGTTCTGTTCGGGAGAAGGGTTACAGCCCCAGTCATTGTTTGGTTTAGGGGTTGTAACTCGACTTTCCGAACAGTTCCCAAGTCGTCCTATATACATTCATATCGTCGTCCTTTTCAGTACTCACACCATGATATATATTTTCAGTTGATTTTGTCTTGTATTTTATTACACTGTCTCTTATAGAATTTATCAATTCATATGGAACTGCTGTTGGTGTTTGTACTTGCTCATTTTTCTGACAGGATACCGTCGACAAATTTTACAGATGATTCAGAGGCTGATTGCCCGACCTACTATGGGGTTGAGTCTGATGGATTAGAGTTAGACCGTGGCTTATTGGTAGAGCCACTAGACTTTGCTCACCATGAGTAGCATAGTTTAGTTAGGTTTGCCTGGCCTGCGAGCCAGCTAGTACATTTTAGTTGTAGTATCTATTATATATATTTTCTGAGACTGGATGTTTGTGTATAGCTCTGACTTGTGGATCTTGGACTCATTTTCTGTTTTATCTATCGTATTTTCCTTTCTGTGCTATCTACCTTAGTTTGATATATGTGATTGAGACTGTTTTGCTATGTCACCTCCATTCGGAGAGTATATATTGTACAGGTACATTTATCTGTTTTAGTCGTAGTATTTACAGACCCTATATACAGCGTTCTACCGCCGATACTGCGGCGTAGGCTGGACGTAACCACGTGCTCGTGCCCCTCTTCAGGGTGCGGGTCGTGACAGTTGGACTAGTCATGAATAATTTTTTCAATGACAAACTTGTAAATAAACTAAAAATAAATTTGAGCTAACCATAATCAAGTTTGAATGTGCCCTTATAATTAGCTCTTTTTTTCTCAATCCAAGCAGACCCTCAATCAAAAAAAAAAAAAAAAAAATGAATGTGCCCTTATAATTAGCTTTTTTTTTTTTCTTTTTTTTTTTTTTCTCAATCCAAGCAGACCCTCAATAAAAAAAAAAAAAAAAAAAAAAAAAACAGTTGACTACAACAGATTTCAACCTTATTAGAGCTGCCATTTTCCCAACCGGAGGAGAAAAGTTCAAATCTTTACGTCTCCTTCTTCCTCCTTCCACTCCACCTCCCTTCTATCATGGCTCCGTGGAGTGACTCCTTTCGATTTAGTTGCTTTCTCGTCCTCGTCTCCCTCTCCCTCTCCCTCTCGACCCAGAACGAAGGGGTGCGTATTTCCACTGAACCCTAACTCTCCATCCTATCTCACTCTAGGGTTTCTGATGGCTTATTCGGTGATTTCTTTGAAGTTCTGTGGCTTCGGACGCGATTCAGAGTTCAGTTCGGCTTCCGGGAAGATCTTGATCAAGGGAGGAACCGTGGTGAACGCGCACCATAAGGAAGTAGCCGATGTCTATATCGAGAATGGGGTCATCGTCTCCGTCAGACCTAATATTAAGGTTGTATTCATCTCCTTTTTCTAATAAAGAAAGGGGCTAATTAGCGTTTAGACCCTAAATTTACCAGCTTAAAGTTTAAGTCCGGACATGTCTAGTTGAAAAGTTTGGACACTGCATTTTTATATTTGTTTCTTTTTACCATTATACCCTCAACATGAGTAAAGGGCAACAACCAACACATGGTGGAAATGTGGGTATAATAGGAAAATGGAACAAAACATAAAAATCCAAGGTCCAAACTTTCTGATTGGACATGTCGGGATTTAAACTCTAGAGTCTAACTGCTAATTAGCCCTAAAAAATGTCTTTTTTTTTGACGATACAGTAATTTGAATGCAACCCAAATTATTGGGACACCGGCGTTTGATCTTGCTTGCATGATTACAATTCCGTTTGCAGCCGACTAAACAACCACCTAACGTGTTGGTGCATAAACAGTAACATGCTGCAGCAAGCAAAAATGACATTGAATTAGACCCATCGGGGTTTCAATTCGATTAAAAAGATTTAGGTTGTGTTTGGTTGAGTGTAATGTAATCGTAATCGCAATGGAATCGTGTTTGTAATGTAATTGAATTCGTAATGTAGTGGAATTACAATTACATTACCATGTTTGGTTGGAATATGTAATTAAACCATACAATGTAATGCCAATTACATTCAAGTGTGTGTTTGGTTTAATATGTAATGTAATGGAAAAATAATTATTATTTGTATTATTTTGACAAATATACCCTTAATATATCTGTGTGTGTGTGTGTGTGTGTTGGCCAAATTTATTATTTGTAAATAATAAAATATATCAGGTAACCAAATAAAATAAAATATCATATCGTATCACGTAAAAATGTAAAAAAAAAATTCATATGGTATCAGAAAAAAAGTTCAAAAATATTTATAAACCAGAACATTCATATGGTACCATATAACAAGCTGATCAAAATAACATCACATCGTATCATGTAATCGACATATCTGGTAATCAAATAAAATATACAAAATTCTACACATAACTCTAAAAGACTTCACTCATTTTTTTGTCTCTTCATCAGGAACACTAAAAAAACAAATTTAGTTTGCTAGAATCACAACCGACAAGAATGTGAGCTTTGTGCTTCTCTGCCATGATAAGTCCAGATAACGTTTTAAATTATACAAATATCTATAACAAATCTTAATAAAAATATAACCAAATTATATTTTATTTTTTTTATATAATTTAAATTTTTATCTTTTCTTTTTTACATGCAACGCACATGTTTTATGTGACTAGTCTTATATAATATAACTATATTGAACCTGTTGGTTGGTATAGTCTAAACTTTTTAATTACAATATACAAATTAAAGATAATTTTGCAGACATGTCATTTCCATAGATTTGGGTATCTCACTGTCAACAAGTGAAGTAAAGAACCACCACCATTGTCACAACATATCCACAATCCGGAAAAGAAAGAGAAAAAAGAAAGAATATACATTTCTCTATGGATTACCATCTCGAGTTGGTGATCGGGACGAGCATGACCGGAACGGAGAAGTAGGCCTCCATGAGCATCCTCGTCTGCACCACCTCCTTGGTGGCGGCACCGTCAGGGATGTCTTTCACCGTTCGCGCGCAGAAGGTCCTGAGCCTCGTCGCATAGCGGTAACACTGAACCGACAACCATTGCACCTGTGCCGCCGGAGCAAGCTGCAAAGGAGGACCTTCCCACCCGAGCGCCAGCTCCGACGTCCGCCGAGGCGAATGATCCACGTGCGACGGCCGCGACGGCAGGAGAGGCGGAGGCAGCCGGTCCTGGGCTTGGGGTGGAGGAGGGATTTGGAGTCGGCGGCTGGTGTCGACATTATCCGTCGCGAGCTTTGTCTAGTGCTCCGCCGCTCGCGGAGGAGAGAGAATTTTGGAGAGGAAGAGGTCATTTTTTTTCTCGATCGGGAGATTTGGAGGTAGGTGAGATATTTTGTGGGGTATAAATTGATAATTTAAGAGTTAGAGGATGTAATGTAATTAGAATTACACTGATTTTGTGATGTAATTGATTTGAATAGAGTTTGATGTAATGTAATCAAGTTTGTAATCATGATTACATTACATCCAGAAGATAATTGTCCAACCAAACAATGGAATTAAAATTACAACGTAATATCAATTACATTACGATGTCTAATCCGGTAAACCAAACATGCCCCTAATTGATAATTGGATGGTAATGATAAGAAGAACCAAGTTATAAATCTTAGAGAAGGGAGATTTACCTATAAAAGACCGACAACAAAAAACTATGGATGATTAATATTGACGAGAGTCATTTGGGTCAAAGAGGAGGAACATGTGAACTTAGTATATTAGTAACAGAATTGTTCGTATGCGCTTGAAGTATCCTACCTTAAGCATTGTAGCTTTAATTGCACCGACTTGGGACTCTCTCTTAATTCTTGGGAAAGCCATAAACACCGTCAGAAAGGTTTGGGTTACAACGATGTTTTGGGTATCTCTGCTTCCTATGTATGGTAATATGATTCTTTTTTCACTCTTTGGCTTAAGCTGCCATGGAGAAATTTGAGGGTGTTCTTTGCTTGCATGAGCTTAAATTGCATAGCCAAAAGGTAGGTCTCTTTAAGCCATCTGTTTGTCTAGGCTTTATGGCATGGTCCTTTCATGCTCATAGCTATGTTAGCTAGGAATTGGCACCAACAAAGAGGACTGTCGTCATAAAAACTTTGTCAAACTTTTATGGAACTTTATCGTACTCCATATCTGACCCGAGCTTGATGGAAGACGCTTGATGGCGATGAGTGTATTTTCGTGTGTCCAATACATATATCACTTTTGGAGTGTTTGTGTTCCTAAGTACATGCTTAGTTATTTTAAAACATGCATTGTCCTAATTTAACTTTTGTATATTATTACATTACTCCGCCTATCCATGGTTTCTAGGAGGATAAATGGGCAGATACAAAATGGATATACGTATTACAAATATGAACATGGATTCTTAAATTTATTCAAAATAGTGAAGTCAGTGTCTATACAGTGTATAGGATTTCACTAATTAAGACTAAAAAATTTAGATGGAAACCATGCTCCACCAATTTTGGAAGTTTATTTTCCAATAGTTCAACAACAATAGTTTGCAGTATGTCAATACCGATAAGGTTTGGCATGTCCTGATCCGATACCAACCGATACCAATATTGACCGATACGGACATTGTGGTCTCTTTTTCCGTCAATCCGGCAAAGAAAATTGAACGAAAAAAGACCAGGGTGTAAAAACATATTAAGGTTGTAAAAGCATGTAAAAGAAGAAAACTTATCTATCGCAGGTAACCAATCGGCAAAAGTGACTACTATTTCACTCAATTCCAAAATTACTAAGAAACAACACAAAAGTACTTAAAATTATGCCTCAACGTATAAAACATTTTTTTCTAAAATTTTGATAATTTATTAATAAATACTTGCTTTCCGATACCAAAAAAATTTGATACTCCGATCTGAAACTGCCGATACTGCCGACCCCGATACTCATAGGAAGGGTACGATACCGATACTGCGAACCTTGCAACAAACAAAGCCTTTATCCAAAAAAAAGTTGGGGTAGGCTTTTAGATGTTCCAATATTATTTACATACTATGTTTATTTGTGCCCGTATTAAACGGAGTAGTATTTTGTTCACATACATATACAAACTTGGATGCGGATTAGATTATTTGTAGTCGTTTAGACCCCTAACTTTGTCTCTCCTTTGCAGGCCAATATTTTTTTGGGTATTATCTTTGGACAATGCACATACTAATAACTATTGAGATCACCCTCATACTTGGTTTTTGTTCCATTTACTATGATTCTGATTCACCACACATCTACAACAGGTTGATGTGACAATACTTGATGCCACAGGGAAGTATGTTATGCCAAGTGATGCCCATGTATTAAACGGAGTAATATTTTGTTCACATACATATACAAACTTGGATGCGGATTAGATTATTTGTAGTCGTTTAGACCCCAAACTTTGTCTCTCCTTTGCAGGCCAATAATTTTTGGGTATTATCTTTGGACAATGCACATAGTAATAACTATTGAGATCACCATCATACTTGGTTTTTGTTCCATTTACTATGATTCTGATTCACCACACATCTACAACAGGTTAGTGATGATGTGACAATACTGGATGCCACAGGGAAGTATGTTATGCCAGGTGATGCAATTATGCTTTACTACACATGAATCGCAGTTTTTCTCCTATCGCAGATGCAATGTATATTATCCGGTGAAGCTAGGCTATAGGGTTCTTGATGTGTAATTGTAACAGGTGGTATTGACCCTCACACTCACTTGGAGATGGACTTTATGGGAACTCAAACGATAGATGATTATTTCACTGGTCAAGCTGCTGCGTTGGCTGGGGGAACAACGATGCACATTGATTTTGTAATACCGGTTGATGGAAGTTTGTCTGCAGGATTTGACTTGTATGTGGAAAAAGCAAAGAAATCTGTAATGGATTATGGCTTTCATATGGCCATTACAAAATGGGATGAAACAGTTTCAAAGGAGATGGAGATCATGGTTAAAGAGAACGGTTAGTTCATCATTTTCCTTCTTAAAAATAGAGTACTCCTTTGCTACTACTAACTCTGCAAGCATGATGTGCCTCCTATAAACTAATAAAATACCTTGCTAATGTTTAGTGCAAATAATTTCAGGGATCAATTCTTTTAAATTCTTCATGGCGTACAAAGGATCATTAATGATCAATGATGACCTCTTACTGGAAGGCTTTGAAAAGTGCAAGTCACTTGGTGCATTGGCTATGGTCCATGCAGAAAATGGTGATGCCGTTGCTAAAGGACAACATAATATGATAGATCTTGGGATTACTGGTCCAGAGGGCCATGCACTTTCTAGACCTCCAGTGGTAATACTCGAGAGCACTTTTCTACTCGTTATTAATAATTTTTCATACTTTGTCATTACAAGGTTTATTCTCGCATTAAAATTTACGGTCATTCTACAATTTGTTACTTTTTTCTGTTTGCGTTTCTCCAACTGTAGTCTAAAATTAATGCTTCTGCTTAGTTGTTAGAAATTATAAGCTTCGAGTTTTTCTTATTGATTTTTTTATCAGATGTTGCTTGCTGATACTAATTTTAGAGGCTGGAAATAATATAAACTTGTATTAGTTATTAAAGACCTACAAATAACATGTACTCGTTGATCTTCCTTAACACGTGTATATTGTACAATAACTCGTTACATGATAACATCAAAATACTTATACTATATATGTAACTTATCGAGATAGATATTATGTCAATTGATAACTGGAGCATATTCCAATTAATAACTGTACCATATTCCAATTAATAAGTGTAGCATCTAACTGTATCTGTGTACGTGTGTGCTTTTCAACTAGCACTGGCCCAAGTGGTCAGCTCTTGAATACATGAAGGCCAGGGAAACCAAGTCGGAGGTTCAAATTTCCCTGGCACTATGCACTTAGATATTAAAGGGCATGAGAATGAATCGAGATATTCAAGTAGTGACTGATTGAAAGCCTGATCTTGATGAGCTGCCGGCTAGAGAATCGTGGATTGAAGGTAAGCATGAGTGGAGCTTGTGATGGAGATCGACACTGGGTAAACGATTGTGGATTGAAGGTAAGCATGAGTAGAGCTTGTGATGGAGATCGATACCGGCGATGGATAAAGGAAGGATACATCAAAGTGAAAATCGAGGATCAATGTGCTGTGAATCAGACCCGAGCCTAGGCTGGGTAGAGAGTGTATTATAATATATTATATTATTTAATTGTTTGGTCAAATAAGTTTTAGTTAAATCTCTTAACATGCGATTATTTCCTATTGAATTCACTGATCTAGAGTTTGTGACCGTGTTGGCTGTGTTTGTTATGTGTGTTAATATAGCTGGAAGGAGAAGCCACTGCTAGAGCTATTCGTTTAGCTAGTTTTGTCAATGCACCTTTATATGTGGTTCATGTGATGAGCATTGATGCCATGGAGGAGATTGCCAGAGCCAAAAAATCAGGTCATTACTGTTGTTTTTGTTATATCTATTCTCCTACTTTTCCATCTTGATGCAATCAACTTGTATTTGGCTAGTATGTTTGCCTAGAATCTACATGATTTGTTTTTTCCTCTGTGTACAATCTTTCAAGTATCATGGCCCTAGTCTTAGAATTGCCTTGAGCTAGGGTGGACTGACAGGGGAAATTAAATGTTTGGAATAAAATGGTTCATTGAACTCAAATAACTGAAATTAAGAAGAAGAAGAAAAAGGAAGAAAATCAGGAATTCTAAGCATGGAATAGAGTCGATGCATTTGTACCTTCTGATGTTGCACTCTATTGTCTCTATTCTATGCTTGCTGAACGACAGTAGAGGCTTTAATATTGTTTGGCACTACAGAGAACATGATGGCAAAGAAAGGTGGGAGACTCTGCTCAGGCACTAGAAATAAGTTGAATAATGCAGGACACAGTACTTGAATATTCACTATGAAGAAACTAATGCACATGCAATTCACATAAGAGTTATATGTTACACCTAGCAAAGAAAAGAATGAGTATTGCTCATCTTACCTGCTTCTTGATGGGGACAATTTAATTAATTGGAACTTATTTGTAAGCTTATGGGCATGCTAGTGCTGAGAATGATATCCCAATGAGACATGGAAGTTTTAGTACATTAGGATGATATAACCTGAATCGTGAATCTGAACTGGTTATAGAACTAGTTGATTAGGTGGGTATTATTAAAGCATGGAAAAAACTAAGAATTTAAGACCACTGAAGCGTGCATTCTGTTATCCCATAATTTGAGCTTGTTGAACAATATTGCCATTAATTTATTGGCTAATTTGCAACTAAATGCCATGAGCTTTCATACTTTTGCAACTTGCTAGCATGAACTTCAAAATTTTGCGAGTTGCTACCTTTAACTTTCATGTTTTCAAGTTAATACCATGAACTATTGCTTAGTTTGCAAGTTAATACAATGATCTGGCTATACTTGGTATTACCTTGTTGCAAAATAAGTGATAGTTCATGGTATCTACTTGCAAAATAAGCGTAGTTCGTGGTATTGACTTGCAAACTTGGAAGTTCATTGTAGCAAGTTATAAACTGTAGAAGTTCATGGTAGCAATTTTGTGAAATTGTAGAAGTTCATGGTATTTAGTTGCAAATTAGCCTAATTTAATATAGCTTATTGAACAATAGCGTTTTCCTGTAAGCTGAGACATCAAGGATTTCTAATTATTTTTGATACTATGAGGACTATGGGAACTAAGTAATAGCTTGTGATGTGACTCTGGATTAGTTTTATGCTTAATGATAATATTTTTGGTTGGGCTCTATGTCACGCACAAAAGTTTGCATCCCACCGAGACGGACTTGTGTAACTCTACACGGAGCGGGGTTATGCTGGAAGCTTCCGGAACTTTCTAGAAGATGGTGGAATCATCTGAAAGACTCAGTAATATTCTAGAAGATGGTGGAATCCTCTAGAAGACTCGGGATCTTTCATGAATACTCATGAACTTTCTAGATGTTCTAGAAGCCTCCTTATAAATATCTAGGTTCTAGAGTTTTCTAGAATAATTCCTGCAATATTCTGTTTCCAGAAGTTTCTTGTAAGCCCTATGGGCACTATAAATAAGTGAGAGGTTCATTTGCTCCTCAACATCCAAAGTTGTAATCTCTTTCCAGTATAGTGAAGTTTTCATACTTCCAATCTCTCTCTCTTTTGCTCAACATTGTTCTCAATATCGTCTTAGAGATTTAGCTAAGCGGGTTCGGGAAGGCTGGCATGGATGTTCGAGTAGGAAGCTTGTGCGCCGCATGGGTCGAAGTGTAGCCTAAAACACTAAGTCCGTAATAACTGGTATCAGAGCGAAGGTCGGTCAGTGCCATGTCGACATCCGAGAATGTCCAGGAGAGACCCGCGTCGCCTAAGGAGGGGCACGTCAAGATGCACAAGAGGGACAAGAGCAAGGAGACTATGGTGGAGCATAGCATTGCCGATCTTGTCGAGCGTGTTGGAATCTTGGAGACGGGTTCGAGGGACAGAGAGATGCGCATGGGCTCCGTGGAGCAAAGCAACACGAGACTAGAAGAATACTTCGATGGGTTGGAGAGCGATGTCACTTCGTACATGGCTATCTTTCGAAAGCAATTCCAAGAGATCCGATCCGCACTTGAGGAGGAGCTCATGGAACATCGTGCGGAGATTGAGGACTTGCATAGGAAGGTCCAAGGCTGCGAGGAGCTAAAGACCGTGGTCGAGAGTTGCGGAGAATTCAAGACCAAAGTTGCCATTCTGGAGAAGACCGTTGCGAACGGTGGACCTTCGAGTAGGGAGTTACCGTGGAGACGGAAGATCCCCGAGCCGAAATCCTTCAACTGGGTGCGAGATGCCAAAGAAGTTGAGAACTTCTTGTGGAACGTGGAGCGATACTTCAAGGCATTGCACATCAACGATGACGCCGAGAAGGTGGTTATTGCTTCACTCTACTTCACCGACGATGCTATGCTGTGGTGGCGTCGAAGGTGCATGGAAGCCGAGAAGGGTCTCTGCTCGATAGAGACTTGGGAGTATCTCAAGAAAGAGATCAAGTCTCAGTTCTATCCGGAGAATGTGGAGTTTGCAGCGAGACGGAGCTTGCGACAACTCAAGCATACCGGGACGATCAAAGAGTACATCGCGGAGTTTACACGCTTGATGCTCGCGATATCTAGCATTGGCGAGGAGGATCGTTCGTTCTTCTTCCTTAATGGACTCAAATCGTGGACGGCTCAAGAATTGCAGCGACAGAAAGTGCAAGACTTGAACACCGTCCTGGCAGCCGCCGAACGGCTCGTCGAGTACATGTGGGATGACAACGATGTCAAGGCCAAGCCAAAGTCCACCAAGGGGAATGATAAGGGAGAGCGGGAGAGCTCTCCTAAGGAGGGTCCGTCCGAGGAGAAGAAGCATGAGAAGGCCCAACCCGAACGAGTTGTTTCGTGCTTCATATGCGGAGAGAATCACTTTGCTCGTGACTGTCCAAAGAGGAGCATGCGTGTTAGCGTCGTTCGAACCGAGAAGGTGGAGGACGAAGAGTGCGGAGTGGGAGCGCATATAGGAGCGTTGCGCTTACTCAACGTCATGAAGACCAAGTCTGCTGTGTTGAGGACTCCGGGCAGGGAGCTCATGTACGTTGACGTGAGGATCAATGGTATGAGCACACAGGCGTTGGTTGACACGGGTGCCACTCATAACTTCATCTCGGATGCGGAGGTCCATCGCTTGGGTCTAGCATTGGAGGAAGATTCAAGCAAGATGAAGGCGGTCAATGCGAAGGCGCGCCCCGTGCAGGGGGTAGCCAAAGAAGTCCGCATAGCTGTTAAAAATTGGTCGGGTGTTGTCAATTTCATCGTTACGTCACTAGATGACTTCAAGATGATACTGGACATGGATTTCCTCATCACGGCTAAGGCAATTCCAATGCCACATTTGAGAGTTGTCGGCTTCATGGAGGAAGGCTCATCGTGCATGGTGAAAGTTGCACGAGACAAGCCTTCGAAGGGGAAAGCTATCTCCGCTACTCAGCTCAAGAAGGGTGGCAAAAGGAAGACGACATATCTAGCGGTGCTCGAGAAGAAGGAAGGCTTCGAGGAGGAAGGCATTTCGTGCGAGACCAAGGGTATCGCAAAGGGGCGTCCTGAGGAGCCACTTCCGCGGAGGAAGGTGGACCATGCTACCGGGGTGAGCACAAGTGCAGAGAAGCGCGTCGCAAGATGCGCGGAGGCAGAAGCGACGAGGCGGAGTAACTCGCGCAAAGGGTTGCTCAAAGCTTGTAGGGAACATTCGGGTCGACAGGATTGCAATGGGACTCGCATGCGCGGAGGTGTGCAAAACCATATGCAGCCACGAGACGAGTGGGATCGGCGACTCGATAGCCCGCACGAGATTCGTCCTGTGCCGAGGAGGACATAGACCGAGGCCAGAGTTGGTACGGCAAACCAGAATGCTTCCGATCTTGAGAAGAAGATGGACTAATCTGGGAAGCGTCGCACAAGACGCACAAAGAAGAGACGACATGCAGCGATCATGCCTACGAGGGTGGACGTCATTCCAAGACTTGGTACACCTACTGACGAGGACGTCGACGAAACATGTGGGGGAGAATGTCACGCACAAAAGTTTGCGTCCCATCGAGACAGACTTGCGTAACTCTACACGGAGCGGGGTTATGCTGGAAGCTTCCGGAACTTTCTAAAAGATGGTGGAATTCTCTAGATGACTCAGGAATATTCTAGAAGATGGTGGAATCCTCTAGAAGATTCGGGATCTTTCATGAAGACTCATGAACTTTTTAGATGTTCTAGAAGCCTTCTTATAAATATCTAGGTTCTAGAGTTTCTTAGAATAATCTATGGAATATTATGTTTCCAGAAGTTTCTTGTGAGCCCTATGGACACTATAAATAAGTGAGAAGCTCATTTGCTCCTCACCATCCAAAGTTGTAATATCTTTCTAGTATAGTGAAGTTTTCATACTTTCAATCTCTCTTTTGCTCCACATTGTTCTCAATATCGCCTTAGTGATCTAGCTAACCGAGTTCGGAAAGGCTGGCACGGATGTTCGAGTAGGAAGCTTGTACGCCGCAGGGGTCGAAGTGTAGCCTAAAACACTAAGTTCGTGACATCTAGATCAGGTGATACATAGTTAAGGATCTACCCGGTATTAATAATAATAATTAGAGCTTGAAAATTGTTCTAAATTACAATGAACAATATGTTTGCGAAGGAACGTATCAGTTACCTTTTCTGCTACTTGATAGTAGCAATTTAATTAATTGAAAATTATTTTATTTGGAGTTTCTAGCAGCCAAGAATGACATCCAATTACACATTATATATATACCGGATCAAAAGACCCGTCCGCGGAGTCCCGCCAAGCCCTGTCCCCTATGCACCATCGGATCGAGCGGGGCCCACGCGATGCCGCCCGATCCAACGGCCAAGGGGCGCGGGGCCTCGGCTGGGCTCCGGAAATGGGGCTCCCGATCCGGACCCATATAGGGCGCGGATCAAAAGACCCGCCCGCGGAGCCCTGCCCCCCATGCCCCATCCGATCGAGCGGGGCCTGCACGGGGCTCACGCGATGCCACGCGATCCAATGGCCAAGGTGCGTGGGGCTTCGGTGGGGCTCCAGAAACGGGGCTCCCGATCCGGACCCATATATATATAAAACATAAAAAAGAAAGAAGAAAAATGTTGTTCCAAATAAATAATAAGCCTTTTGGTTCTTAACTTTACATCCCATATGACGGGTTAATCATTTTGATTCTCTGTAAGTTCTTGCTTTATGCATTATCTTCTGGCCGTATCTTTTTCTTTTCTTAACAGAAATAAATGGAAATTTATAATTGCAGGTCAGAGGGTCGTTGGAGAACCTGTAGTGTCTGGTCTAATCCTTGATGATTCTTGGCTTTGGAACTCTGACTTCAAAATTGCTGCAAAGCAAGAACCAGATGTCCTTTTTTCCTTTCTTCATCATTTATTTTAGTGCTGCTTTGCTTCTTATGGATTCAATTTTATCTTCTAGGTATGTCATGAGTCCTCCGATCAGGAAATCAGGACATGGCAAAGCCCTTCAAGCTGCACTTTCAACAGGAATTTTGCAGGTACAGTATTTAGGCTTTAGTCTTTTAAATAAAATCCTTGACCCTAAGATCAAAGCAATGCTCTGAAAAAGATATGTAGACTTATTTTACTATAATATCAGTATTGTAACTGGTTTTGATATGGTTAAGCTGTTGAATAGCATCATTTAACTATTTCCCAACTTTTAGAAGTGATTTGAGGAGAAACTGAAATCTGAAACTTCCTATCTATCAACAATGGAATGGGCAGAAAGTTTAAAAATAGAGCCTTAAGTTCTGGCATTCTCTACTAGCTTTAGAAGTATCAGTTTTTCACTGCTCCTCTCCTTTTGTTATGAAAGCTATAGGTTTTGATAAGTTCTAAGCATTGTACATGTGAAGTTCAGTGAATGATAATTGCGGTGTGTGTAGCTTGTTGGAACCGATCATTGTACATTCAACTCCACACAGAAAGCTCTTGGAATTGATGATTTCCGGAAAATTCCTAATGGTGTCAATGGTATGCTAAATTATTGATGACCGCAGTAGTGTATTCCAAGTTAAATTTATTACATATTTATTTTCTATCCTCACAACTGTCATGCAGGTATAGAGGAAAGGATGCACCTGATTTGGGACACGATGGTGGTAAGACAAACTTTCAGATAACTGGTTTCACTAAAATTCATATATGTTCCTTTTGATCTTCTATCTTCATATAGGCTTTTGAGTTAAATGTCAAAGCCCATGTCTCTTAATTGTATATATGGATGCAGGAATCTGGTCAAATATCAGTTATTGATTATGTGCGAATAACCAGCACGGAATGGTATGCTAACATTTTGATCATGAAAAATGTTAATGTTTTAATTTGATGACTTTTAACTATTAAGAGTAACTTCAGTGTAGTGCATATTCATTCAAAAAAATTGTATATGCATAGTAGCATGTGTTCATACAGTTGCATCGTGTTTATTTGCAGTGCTAGGATATTCAACATATACCCTAGAAAAGGAGCAATATTGGAAGGATCAGATGCGGATCTAATTATATTGAATCCTAATGCAAGCTTCAAAATTACTGCTACCTCCCATAATTCAAGATCAGACACAAATGTGTATGAAGGCAGAACAGGGAAGGTAAGCGTTATATATTTGAGTCTCTATCTGTTCAGTAATGTGACTACAAGTTGTCATTGTTAGGCCCCTTCCTTAGAACTCAATAGTTTTTGGAACAAAGTCAATTATGTTGACATGGAATCAGAAGATCACATTTTTTATGTTACGGATTAAAACACTGCCATGGAATATCTTTTGCACCCAGGTAACTTTTTTCTGCTTAGTTATCAATATGTTTTGGAGTTGTTACTCCACATCTGATGACTCATCTTTCTCTCTGATGTAGGTTTTAGCAATATTCACACTTTTTGACTATGTTCCTATGTTTATCCAATCTTTGAGCTCAACACTTATTGTAACCTGCATATTTTTCTAGCTATGTTGCCCAACACACACGATTACGGCATGAAATAATACAGATACAATGACACGGACATGACACATATTTTGGCATGTCCTATGCATGAAATAACATAGATACAACGACACATATTTTGGCATGTCCTAGTGTATTTTGTAGAGTCGATATCGTTTCCAATACGTGTCTGACAAGACACGACACAGCACCAATTTTTGGAGTGTACGTGTTCCCTAGGTTTCTACTTTCTAGAATTATCTCACTAAGGCCTGGTTTGGGATTTTGCTGCCTGCTTTTGCGTCAAATACGTGTCAATAACACGATTTTTGGAGTGTCCATGCTTCTTAGTTTTCTACTTTCTAGACTTATCTCACTAAGGCCTGGTTTTGATTGCTGCTGCTGCTTCTCAAATAGAAGTAGCAGGAAAGCGGTCTGCTACCTGCTTTCGAAAGCTGTCCCATAGTGGAACTATTCATTTTTTTTTGATGAACCGCTGTTACTAAAAAACTTTTATGACTGCTTTCCATAAATTAAGTAGAAGCACAGGATTTGCAACCCCAAACCCAGCCTAATGCTGATCCTTCACTTGTTGAATTTACCCGATATGCTTACTGCTAAACCTTTCTTTAATCCTTTTCCTTGTCAAATTCACCAGTTATGTTTACTGCTAAAATCATTTTAAATCCCTTTTTGTTGCTGATTTATTGTGGTATTCTCGTTAACAGACTGATTTGTCGCTGCTGTTGTTAACAGGGCAAAGTGGAAATGACGATATCGGGAGGAAGAATCGTATGGCAAGAAGGTAAACTCAACGTTGCTCCTGGTTCGGGGAGGTACATCAAACTGCCACCTTATAGTTACCTATTTGACGGCATGGACAAGGCAAATGCTGAATACCTCAAGTCTCTTCGTGCTCCAGTTCAGCGCATCAGAGATGCAACTTACAGTTCCTCTACTTAAATTATTCAGGCAAAGATTGAACTTGAAATTTCTCAGAGCCATCGCATTGAAACAAATAATTAACTTCATAGTTCATACACACTTAAAACATAAATGTTCCATGCAGTGCATGTTTATGTATATAAGCCTGTTTATGAAAGTTCCATTCAGTGAATAGTTGCGTTGTATGCCCATTTTTATAGGATTGTTCGAATTTGGCTTTTTAGTTTAGTGAGTAAAAGTTTCTGATGGAACGCCCGCTGGTTTTCTTGCTTCCAGTTAATAGTATGGGCTAATTATTAAAATTTGGAAACTAGTCGAAATGACCTTTCAACTAGGTCTCTAACCATGTTTGATCTGAGGTCTATGTTGCTATCCTATGATATTCGTTCTGTTGTTAACCAAATTAGCACTAAAGTCAGGGACTTCCCACTAGGATGGGCACGGTTCGAATCCTCCTTTGGCGTTGCTGGACGGCCTAGAGAAAAGGACACCCTAAAAAAAAGTAAAAAAATTATATATAAGCGTGATGAGTAAAGAAATTTAGTTCACTATTTTACAACACATTACTAGCACGAAAAAGAAGGTCTCATCGTTTAAGATCGCTAAAGCTCTGACGACTGCGACGGCACAATCGACATAATACCGGCCACCCTCTATTGTTTTTAAGTTTATTAGAAACAAATGAGGCTTTCTATCCAACACCTGGTGGGTCGGTGAATCGGCAGCCTTGTAGCCACCTTTCTTGAGCTCATAAAGGAGGGAGAGTAAGTATCATAGATCGTGGTGTGGTACCAGGGATGACCATGAGAAAAGCCAGATCAAGTAGGTGCTGCCATGAGTATGGGAAAAGCCAGAGAAAGTAGGTGCTGCCACCGGGTTGGAATGTTTCGTCGGGCACGAGCATTCAAGCGAGGCCACTTGTCTTTATTAGTACCAGCGGTATATTGCCATGGTGGAAAAAGTTTAGAGAATCAAGGTTTGAATGATCCATTCTAAATTAATCATAGTCCTAGTTCTCTGACATGATGGTCAGGAGTTTCCAACAGGTCCATGGTGGTCCACACTTAGCTTGGTTAACAAGAAAAGCCAAAAAATATTATTATGTTACATATGTCATTAGTCCAATTGAAAATTTATCGGAGTATCCAAATCTCGCAGTACCACGTAGGGGTGAGCAACGGTTCGGTTCGGTTCAGACCGAACCGATTTTATGATACCGAGAACCGCCAATTGCATAACCGAAAACCGAACCATATCAGAAAGAACCGGTCTGGAAAGTTGGTTCGGTTTTCGGACGGGTTCGGTTCAACGGGCCCTAGTGGGTCGGGGCCAAAAATACTATGTTGTACAGTTGGAACAAAAAATAACAGAGAAAAATTCTAATTAGCAACATAAAACCCAAATATACTGCAGTGCTTTAAATAACAATTTAAACCCAAATAACAGTAATAAAATTTTATTTGCAGCATCAAATCCGAATATACTGCACTGTTCCAGGAATCACCAATCCAAATTACACGAAATTATCAAATTACACCAGCATCAGCGTGACAATGAAGAAATAATGTTAAAAAAGATAATTTGCAGTATAAAATGATCCAAAAGAAAAAAAAATTATGAACCAAAAGAAAAAAAGATTACAACAGACAAGAGTAGCCATTGTTATCTAATTACGCAGAGTATACATTCCAATGGAACAATCTTGTTAATGCCACCATTATCAAATTACACAATATTAGAGAGCCATTCAATATGCAGATTCCAGTCTCAACTCTCAAGTATCCTTTCCATATTTCAAGCTGCAATTTATAAACAGCACAGCATAGCTATCCTTCCATTCAATATGCAGAATCCAGACTCCAGTCTCAAGTCAAACCTGTCTTAAATATATTAACTAGAAAGTGAAAAGAGGCTCAGAACGGCTTTTTATGCATCATTAAAGATGTGTATGCCTCACCAATGGCTGCAACGAGTGCCTCGCCATTGGCTGCATTGCATGCCAAATCATCATCCACAAATATATGAAAAAATTTAGTAATTTTTTTGAAGTTAAACAGAAATATGAACAGAGTACCTCGCCACTGGCTGCAACGATTGCCTCGCCAATGGCTGCAACGAGTGCCTCGCCAATGGCTACAATGAGTGCCTCGCCAGTCGTCATTGCACAAAAAAATGACAATGCATCAGAAATATCAGAATAGAACTTGAATGTATCAGAAGTACCAGAAGAGAACAATGAAGTTCTGTTGAGATCCAAGCTAGATCTGTTGAGATCCAAACTAGATCTGTCCAGATCCAAAAATGAGTATCCACTATCCAGTACTGGAATTGAGTATCCAGAATACAACTTTGGTTGAATCAGAAAAAAACAATATCAGAACAGTAGAACAGTATCCAGTACTGAAATGAGTCCAGTACAACAAAGTATCAAAGTATCCAGCAATATTACAACAACATCAGAAAAGTATCCAGTACTGGAATGAGTCCAGTACAACAAAGTATCAAAGTATCCAGCAATATTACAACAACAGCATAACAGTATCCAGTACTGGAATGGATCATCCACTCCAGCATTAGAATTCAGAAATGTATCTAGTACAGAATGTATCAAACAGAGCAATATTACAACAATAGCAGAGTATCCAGCAAACTATCAGAGTATCCAACAATATTACAATAATGTGTTCTCAAAAATCAAATCCATATAGAGAGCGAAAGTAATCAAATCTCGCTTGTTGATGTTGATTCCACAGTTAACTTACCCAAATCTAAATGATAAGAATAAATCAATTAACAAGTTAAAACACAACCAGGTTAAAAGTTAAAACTGAAATAATCCAAAATAATTTAAAAAGTCCAAGTTACCATTTTCAACTTTGTACATGTCCTCAAAATCCTCCTCAATAACAGATACAATTGGTCGATCTGAAGGATCCCTAAACCAATCTTGACAACAAATAAGTGCTTGAATAATTTTTGGAGTCAAAGAACTCCTATAAGCATCAAGAACACGACCACCGGTACTAAAAGCGGACTCCGAAGCAACGGTAGATATGGGAACGGCCAAGACATCCCTAGCCATCTTCGATAGGATAGGAAAACGAGAAGAATTAAGCTTCCACCATCCCAAAAGATTAAAATCATCGATGTCATCATCGTCATCATCTACGATACTCTCATCTAGATAACGGTCAAGTTCTGATTTAGTATCACCACCACCTAGTTCCATCTTATGCTTCTTGAATTGTGCCTTCATAAACTTTTTCAGTTGCAATGTGTTTTCCGGTTGATTTTCACTAGTAGATTGTACCCTATCACTAGTAGTAGTAGTAGTAGTACTAGTGCCACCAATTTGAGAAGTGTTAATATTTTTGTACTCATTGAACATAGAGTACAAAACACACTTCACTTTCTTTTTCATGGAATCGCTCTTCTCCGTACCATATAGTTGATTAACAGCATATTCCACATACTCCAACTTATGTCGTGGATCAAGAATTGGTGCAATAAAGATAACCATATTCATTTTCTCTATGTCCCCCCAATACTTATCATATTTGTCTCTCATTTTATCGGCCATTGTAGCTAAATCAAAGTCACTACTCTCCTTCGAAGTACGCAATAGAATATCAATTGATTTGATTTTATCAAAAAAATTATTGCAAGTGACATATAAAGAACCTGAGATACTGATTGTGAGATCATAAAAGTGTTCTAGAAATGTGCACAATCTTCTCGCATTGGACCAATCTTCTTCACTTGGATACCCACCATTCTCTACTAGCTCTACTCTGAACCACAGATCGATAGATGTGTATCTCTCAAAGGCACTTTCAAACCTTTGAGCCGTGTCTAACATCAAAAATGTAGAATTCCAACGGGTACTCACATCAAGACACAACAACTTTTTGCTTTGTATCTTTTCAGCTTCAACACACTCCTTAAATTTTTGGAATCTACTAGGAGAGTGTCTCACATATCTTATTGCATTCCTAACACGAGAAATTGATGGCGACATCAATTTCAAACCATCAACTACAACGAGATTGATTATGTGTACAATGCATCTCATGTGTAAATACTTACAATTTAGAATGTTGTTTCCCCAATTCTGGATTTTCTTACTCAAGTAAGAAATAGCAACATCGTTGGAACTTGTATTGTCAACTGTGATGGTGAATACTCTATCAATGCCCCACTCAAGCAAATATTTCTCAACCTCTTTCCCGATGGCCTCCCCTTTGTGACTAGAAATAGGGCAAAAATTTATAATTCTTTTCTTCAATTCAATTCTTCAGTTATGAAATGTACGGTTAGACACATATAGTTTATCTTTTGCAATGACGTCCATGAATCCGTTGTAAGGCATACCATTTGCTTAGACTCTTTCAAGTATGATTTAAACTTAGTCTTTTCAGTGCAGTAAATATTATAGCAATCTCGTGCCACGGTCCATCTTGATGGAATACGAAAGATAGGACACGCGACACTAAGAAAGTGTCTAAAGCCTTCACATTCAACGATTCAAAACGGAAGCTCATCAACAATAACCATGTGTGTCAAGGCTTTTCTCACATCATCTTGATTAAATTTCCAACTAGTGAGAATTTTATCCTTGCCTTTAGCATTGGGTTGCAAGTTGAGTATTGATTGATTAGAATCATGATTTCTTGGATTCATCGGACATGCATTCCAATGATTTCTCACATTAGTTGTTCCATTCACTTTACTATGACAGTGGTATTCTTTTCTACAATGTTTGCAACTAGCCTTTGGTCGACCCTCCGCAGTCATATATCTAATAAAATCTGTCCAGAAAGGAGCCCGTTTCTTTGTAGGTTTTCTAGTAACGCGAAGACTCGAATTAGGAATGGAGATAGGCTCATTAGTGGCTTGAGAACTAGTTGGTGGTTGAGGTGGATCACCTTCGTGCGACATCTAAAAAAAATTAATTTATTTCAATTGCAGTGTATGGACATAAAATTTGAATAAAAATTAAAGAATACGCACATTGCATGAATATGAAGTGGTTGCCATAGATTGGTGTTACCTAACAAACATGACATAATTAAGTAAGTAACCTAAGCTACTTAATCCTTACCCAACCCTAAAAGATAACATAACATATACTAGTCTACAGAATGAACATGACACTATGTACGTTAAACATTAACATAGAACTATTAGTACAGCAACTATTAGTACTACTTGTGTGACACAACTATATGTAACATATAACATAGAACTGCACATTGCACAGAGCAAACTATAACATAGAACTGCACAGAGCAAACTATAACACAGAATAAAAAAAATTTGGCAGCAAATTATAACATAGAACTGCACATTGTACAGCAAATTTTTTTGACAGCAAATTTATTTTTGGCAGCAGCCCAGCAGTGCACCTGTTCCAGAATCCACAAAGATACAAACATAGATGATAGATCTTGAATATGGACTTACAGTGAGTTAAAATAGTGTCACGACCCGCACCCACTGTGAGGGTACGAGTACGTAACAGCGCCCAGCCTACGCCGCAGTGTCGGCGGTAGAACGCTGTCCTAGGTTACTATCTAATCAACAACTCACGCAATTATATAATGCACTTGTCAAATCTCAACTCCGAACGGAGGACAAGTATAGATATAATGAATCTCAATCACAGTCTAAGAACGATAAGATAACACAGAAGTTTATAACTAACGACTAAACAACAACATTTATAAACTACTAAATAATAATATCTCAAACAAACTCAAATACAAACTCGTATCTCAAGTTTTTACAATTCAAGTTCTAAAACATGAAAACTAAACCAAGTCTACTAGCTAGTCTCCCGATCACTCCTAAGTGTCGGGGCCATAGGTAGCTAAGCCATCTCCAGCTCCAAGGTAAGTAGGGCAAATGTCCTCAGGGCAATCATCTGTAATATTTTTAACAGGTCCAGTCAGGACAGAAACGAGTACAATTCATCAAGAAATCCCAAATAAATGACAGAGAACTATAAAGCAGTTATAGACAGTTGTATTGATGAATATGGCAGTTTGTATGAGTAATGATGTAGAGAGCAGTTAAGGTACAAGGAAAGTAAGGTAACTAAATAAGAAGAGAAACATAGCAATGAAGACTGTAAAATAAGATCTAGCTGAACTAGAGTAACATAATGAGTTCAGATGGTACAATATATGTCGAGTGTAATCCCAATGTGAGTCTAATATAAGATGAGTCGAATGTGATTCCAGTACAGTATGAGTCGAATGTGATTCTAAACATTGTTCTAATAAGGTGAATCGAATAAGGTGATACGAATAAGGTGATACGAATAGTGATTCACAATGTTCTAACAATGATTCGAATAAATTCTCCAAGTGTGTTTTAAAATACTTAGACATGTAAAGGGCTAAGGGTAAATTTGGCACATCACACACCTGGCCGGTATGGAATGGCTATCGTTCGAATATTATTCACAGGGGGTGGTTCGAATAGTAGGAATGTTCACATGTCTAATCAAGTATTTCCCCGCCCATCTAATACAAATGAATCCAAAATTCGACACATCAATCGAATAAAAGTCTAACCAGTATATGAAGATACGAATAGGTGGTTCGAATAGTGATTCGTATGGTGATTCGAATAATAGAGGTAAGACGAGTAAATATGTGTGTCGTATACATGGATTCAGAAATAAAAAAAATACGTGTTTGTAACAGAGAATCACATACATCTAACTAGAACTGAAGTACAGTAATTGACAAATAAATGAGAGAACTATCAGAGAATGTACTCGCCTGTCACCATGTATGACTGATATGAATAGATGTCCGAACTGGTGTCACAAAGTCCTATTCAGAGTAAAACAGGTTAAGATGTGTTCAATATGTAATAATGAAAATCTGCAGTGCAAGCTACATGATTCTAAGTTAACTAGGTCAAAGTCAACTCTTGGTCAACTTTGGTCAACTGTCTAGGTCAATCTAGGTCAACTAAGAGTCAACTATGGTTTACAAGTCTAAATAGGCCTAGTGTGTCTATTTCTAGGTTAAGTCCATTTATAGTCTAGGTTTAGTCAAATCTAGGTCTAACCCATATCTAGCCTATATATATATATATATATATATATATATATATATATATATATATATATATATATATATATATTATAGGCTATATGCCCTATACATCAAAGGATGACCAACTGAGACCGAATTTTGAACCAGAACTTCCTCCAGCGAAAGATCCCAAAAATTTGGCACCAAGCAAGAATAACAAACGTTAATTAGATGAAGAACAATCAGTAATCATAACCAGAACAAATCTAGCTTGGATCTCGACAGATCTAGCTTGGATCTGGACAGATTTAGCTTGGATCTGGACAGATCTAGCTTGGATCTCAACAGATCTAGCTTGGATCTGGATAGATCTAGCTTGGATCTAGATAGATCTAGCTTGAATCTGGACAGATCTAGCTTGGATCTCGACAAGTCTACCAGATCTAGCTTAGATCTCGACAGATCTAGCTTGGATCTGGACAGATCTAGCTTGGATCTCGAACAATCAGTAAATAGAAGGAAAAAAAAAATTCAAAAAAAAAAATCTAACTTGAATCTGGAAAGATCTAGCTTGGATCTCAACAGATCTAGCTTGGATCTGGACAAATCTAGCTTGGATCTCGACAGATCTAGCTTGGATCTAGAACATTCAGTACATAGAAAAAATAAAAAATAAAAATGACACAAAAATCCCTAAAATACTTCATCCCCTTACCAGATCTAGCTTAGATCTCGACAGATCTAGCTTGGATCTGGACATATCTAGCTTAGATCTCGATAGATCTAGCTTTGATTTGGACAGATCTTGCTTGGATCTCGACAGATCTAGCTTGGATCTTGACAGATCTAACTTAGATCTGGAACAATTGAAAAAAGAAGGAAAACGAAGGGAAAAAAAGGACAAAAATTTCCAAATAAACTTCATCCCCTTACCAGATCGGCTGATCTAGCTTCGATCTCGACAGACAAGCACAATACGTCCCTCACAAACGCCGATCAGGAGAGTTGACTGACAAGCACAATGCGTCCCTCACAGGGCACACCTGTGCTGTGGTCACCATCAACTGTTGTTGCAAAACAGCAGTACCACCACAAAGGCAGTCTGTGTTCCAGCGGCTGCAATCATCAGCACCCCTCCAACGTCGCCTCGGGAAGAAGGTGTCGATTGAAGAGGATCCAGAACTAAAGGTTGCTTCTTGCAACGTAGTCTCTAACTCCTCATCAATCCAAAAGGCGACTGGCAACTCCTCGACCTCGTCCTCATCCAAGAGCCAGCCGAGGAAGACCAAGGTGACTGTTCCGTCCTCATGAGTGTTTGAAGGCACCCGGGCAAGAAAGAAGATTTCGGAAGAAGTAATAGCTGGGGGTAGTCAAGCCCTTGTCGATCCTCCTCCCAAAGACGAAGATATCCTCCAGAACATAGCTGGGGTGTCACTCCCCGTTCCCAGAATGCGTATTTTAATACGTATATTGCTTGAATATATTTATTTAATATTTATCATGTATTATCCTGTATTTAAATTCTTTTAAGTTCAGGTTAATTAATTATCTGCTCTTTAATTTTCATGTTAATTAATTTCCTGTATTTATTTTCTGCTTTTAACCTCTCTGCTTGCTTTCGGGTTGGCTTTGGTTGGGCCCGATCAAACCCGACCCTATAACCCCACCTACCACCACCCTCCCTATTTAAAGCTTCCATCCCCTTCTCTCTCCTCATTACTCTCCTTCACCATTACTTCTTCTTCTTCCTCTCATCACTTCTCCACCTACCAGCAGTAGCAGCAGGCAAGTGCAATCTTGCTTCTTGCTTGGAGAACCATTTTTATGGTTCATTATTCTTCTTCTCACGATCCTGAGAGAGTTTAGTACTTAGTATTTTTGATTTCGTTGGCTTATTTCTCCCAGATCTAAGTTTTTGTGTTTTCGGTTGACCATGGGTTTGATCTCCCAACTTGGCGTGTATTCTCGATTGTCCATGGGTTCTGAACCATGGGAACTTCATTTCTGGCTTGGGACGAAGGTTCCTGAGTCACGCACACGTTCTTACGTGTCTGCGTGTATTTTCAGTCACGCACACGTTCTTACGTGTCTGCGTGTATTTTCAGTCACGCTCACGTTCTTACGTGTCTGCGTGTATTTTGAGTCACGCTCACGTTCTTACGTGTCAGCGTGTATTTTTAGTCACGCTCACGTTCCTACGTGCCAGCGTGTATTTTTAGTCACGCTCACGTCTTGACGAGCGTGCGTGAATTTTCAGTCACGCATACATCTTTGCATGAGTGCGTAAATTTTCAGTCACGCACACGTCTTTACGTGTTTGCGTGAATTTTTAGTCACGCACACGTCCTTACATGTCAGCGTGAATTTTGAGTTACGCACCATCTTTGCATGCGTGCATGAATTTCTTATCACTTTTCACGCTTACTTTTTACGCCCATTTTCCACGCTCATTTTTCCACGCTCACTTTTCACGCTCACACTGTGCGTGCGTGAATTTCCCTTCACGCTCACACTGTGCGTGCCAACGTGAATTTCTTACCACTTTTTACGCTCACTCCGACTAGACTTGTTGGCGTGACTTATTGGTCTTAGCGGGACTTGTTGGCGTGACTTGTTGGCCTTAGTATAACCTACTAGACTTGGCGTGACTTTCTAACCTGGGTGTTACTATTTGTTCTATAACTTATTCATTTAATGATGGCATGATAATTCTTCTATTATATCCTTACGCCTTTTTGCATGAACTTGATAAATCATGATAGGTTAATATTGATAATACAGATTGTTATGTGGAATGTGTCATGTGTCTTGATTGATCCATGGATACCCAGTAAGGCTGGAACTTAACTCTGAGGAGTTATAGACTCGACCCCACTGAATACTATTTGATTTTCATGCCTTGTCACCATTGATAATGATTGTGACATTGACTAATAATTGATCATGCATTCCTAGTTAGAACTAAGAGACTGGCTAGTCGTCTTATTGAATTGAATGAGACACGTTCATGTAATGAACTATTGCAATCGATTAGCCGATCCCGAATATTGGCATACAGGCACATGCAGGTTTCAAATTATTTATTTATTATTTAGTTATTTATTTATCTTACAAAAACAACATGTGTACTTTATGGTCAAGGCATGATTACTCCGTGGTTAGACTTGATTGTTGTATTACGCTATGTAAGACCTACAACATAGCCGCACGGGTATCGTTGTAGAGTTGCGCATATCGTACCCCGTACAAAAGTACTCATTTGAATGACCATGACCCACGGCATGGGACTTCACTCAACGTAGAGGCTTTAAGTTAAATAAAATAATGATTGCATGGAGAGAATGGATTCCCGAGTTCTTACATGGCAGCCCCCTTGGGACGAGTAGTACCCGACGGGCCGACTGGTTCCCACAGGTACTGTAAATCTGCCACACGGGCAGGGAGCGGTATCTGCTTATATTATTATTGTATATTGTATATTGATGACGGGCGTCCCGCAGGGACTCGTCTAATTCATGCATGGCGCAATTGATTGACTGGATAGACTAGCCTTGCTCGCACATAGTAAGAACTGAGGAATCTTTATTGCATTATTCCAGGATAACTTGGAACTCACAATAGCAAGCCGTAGGAGTTGATTGGCCGTTCAAGATGATTTGTTTGTGTACTGTACCTACTCTGTTGCCTAACTGAGATGATCAGAATGTCAGGACATGACGGACCAACTTCTGTCCTTGTTTGGTTGGGAGGTTGGTTCGAAGTGTCGTGACGTTATGTGAATCCTAGTAGATAGCAGAGATCTATTATCATATTCTCTTATTACTGGTTTAATCCTTCATATCGTCCTTCCTTGTGGTACTTGCTATTAGAGGTCTAACCTCTCTGGTTTTGCATGGCCAGATTTAGAGCCGGTTCCCGAGGATCCAGCTTACTTCCACCTCCAAGATGGTCAATACTAGAGGAATGATCGCAGGAGGACTCGAGTGGGTTCCTTACTCCACCGCTCGTTTTGTTATTTACTTCATACTTAGCCGTTTGGCACCGACATGTTAGTCGGATTATCTTGTACTTACTTTTACATAATTGTAACTAAGTCAGACTGCAGCTGATAACAATTGTGTAGATGTTACTATATCATCTGGCTATGTTTTGTAAAGCCAGATCTCAAGGACATTTTGACTAAGCGTTTGGGACGCCTTACTGCTTTATCTTACATGTTCTCTATTTTCGCTTCTTGTTTGAACGATTGAGACAATAGATGTGAAGTGACCATAGTAAGACTTTCATGTAGTATGCACCCCCTCGTCTGGTTAGACAGCATTGATCGTATTATACGGTATTCTTCTACCCGTAATACGTAGCTAGCTGAGTCATTCCCCCGCTCTCCAGTATTCTGGTTCTGGGGCGTGACGTGGGGGTAGCCAAGACGAAACTCCAGGAGAAGCGACTCTTCTACAGGAGACGAGGCTGTAAGCGAAGCTTCGACCGATCCATCCACTTCCAGTCACGTCATGACAGTATACATGACGGGAGGTGGTGACACGGAGTCAGATGCTCCACCAGCAGACCTCGTCCAACTCATGGATACTTTGGAGGGAGGACTCAAAACCCTCTTTGCCTCCATGCAAACACTGACTCAAGCAGTATTAGAGATACGGTCAGCTTTGGCCAGAGCACCTTCCACCAATTCGGACCCAGGAGCTAACGGGGAATCAAGTGTGCCCCTTCAACGGGCATCCTTGAATACCGATTGTCGCGAAGTACCTCGGGTATCCGAACCTTCAAATGTACAACTCCAGACTGTACCGCCTTCTCCGACTCCAAGCTCCACGAAGGACGTGGTTGAGATGATCAGGGACTTGCGTGAACGCTTCGAGTCAAAGAACAGGCAGGAGGAGCGCCAGAAGATAGGGATCCCGCAACCATACTCCCTCGAATGGAACAAAGTGGTCTATCCTCCCAAGTATAAACCACAAAAGTTGATGCCATACGACGGAAAGGACTCTCCACGCCGTTATCTGATGTACTTCCAGTCTCAAACGGGACATCTCCCGAAGGAAGACGTGCTACTCACCAGCCTATTTGTCGGGGCATTGAAAGGAGTGGCTTACGACTGGTACTGCAGTCTTCCTGACAACTCTATATCCTCCTTTGATGACTTGACACGCCTCTTCCTCGATCGTTTTTACGACGGAGGGAAATACATGACGATGGCGTCCCTCATAGAGGTACGTCAGAAGGAAAAAGACACGGTTCGAGCATTCATCGAACGCTTCCGACAAGCCTGCTTCAGACTGCCCCCGGGTATGCCAGAACATGCACTCCTCTCCTCCTGCAGAATGAACATGCTTCCTGCGATTAAGCTCTGGCTCAACTCCACTCCTCCTCCCGACTGGAGTTCATTGATTATTGAGGCCGAAGCAGCTGAAAAAAGGCATGCAATGCTCGCCTTCTGGGAGTCAGTTTCCCTGTCTTTGAAGACACAGAAAAATGACCTGCTGCCAACAACCCTGGACGCGAGACGAAGGGGAAGCAAACATTGACTGTCAATGCTTCTAAAGGCACACAAGCACCTACTCAGAAGCCTCCGCTTGCACCGAGGCCAAATGAGGTCTATTCTTTCAATGATGAAGACACCTTGCAACTCTTCGAGATGTTGAAGCAGGGTGACAAGATTAAGTTACCGGACCCGAAGCGTCCCGACGAGATTGGGAGAGTTGGTAATCCGAGGTACTGTCACTACCATCGGTTTGTAGGACATCCAACTCAGGACTGCTACGTCCTCAAGAATTACATCCAGCACATGATCAATACGAATGTCATCTCCGTCGATTACGAGGAGAAGACAGTCTCGACCAACCTGGTGTCGCTCCAATTCGGTACCTTGCCGCCAACCATAGCACAAGATGGCGTCGTCCCCATCCCAAAGGCGACAATGGAGGTGGTCAACCTACCACCTACCCGTGACAACGTGAGTGGACTCATCCCACTTACCATAAATAGGGAAGAGATCTTATGGGTTCACCCAGACCTCGTCTCTGAAGTTACTCAACCGGGGTACGCTCTACCTCCAAAACCAAAGGCAAGAAGACAAAGTCTTGCCGCATGGTCTCTTCCTCCACGGAAGAGGCACTTCCTGTACAAACATGTTCGCAGCAGAACGCCCAACCCGACGAAGCTGCCGTCGAGGTGGTGCCTCCCTGCACCGCCCCTGCTGCCCAGGAAGAGGGCCCATCCAGACCTCCAGCAGCCAATAAACAGAAGCACGTAGAGGCCCGTTTCGACAAGCCTTTGCAAAGAGAAAATGCTTCGGGGCTAGCCAAGCCCCACAACTTCGACATACTGGCACAACTTGCTGGTACTCTTGTCCGCTTATCTCTATTCGAGCTTCTTCGTCTTTCCAAAGACACCCGTAAAGCTCTCTGTGAAGCCTTGAAGGATGCTGAGTCCTTCATCAGTCAGGTTAAGCAGCCTGAGGACCCCCCAACAATATGTGTACACTGCTATTGTACGGAGGAGATCATCCCCAACATAACCTTCACCCAACAAGACATGCTGCTCAAGCACAACCGGCACAACAGGCCACTGTATTACACCGGGTATGTGGGTTCCATTAAAGTGAAGCGAATTCAGATTGATCCAGGGTCTTCCCTCAGCATCATCCCGAGGACTCTGCTCTCAATATTGGGAATCCCGATGCATCGTCTGGCGCCTTCCAACACTACAATCAGCGATTTCAATGCCAGTAAAAGTGAACCACTGGACAAAATCCGACTGAAATATCATATCGGTAATCTCCGAACCAAAGTGACTTGCTATGTCGTGGACGCCGACGTCAACTACAATCTCCTCCTGGGTCGTCCATGGCTGCACGAGTATATGGTGGTGCCATCTACACTTCACCAATGTATGAAGTACGTGTCTACTAACGACATCATCCGGACAGAGTTCGCGGATATTGACCCTTTCAAGGGGGTCGAAGCCTACTTCACCGATGCTAGCTTATATAAGTCGCTCGATGAAAGGGAAGCCAATGATGCTGATGACGAAGCAGAAACAGCGGCAAAGACAGACGTGGAGGCAGAGATGATTCCCGACGCTCCTTTGAAAATTTGACTCAAAGGAAAATCGCCCCAGATGCTGCCTCCCGTGGCGATCAAGTTACCTGGAAAAGCACCGACTTCTCTAGGTAGAACACCCACTGAAGCTCACTTGAAGATACGGCTCAAGGGAAGACCTCCTCAAACGTCGGCTCCCCTTGTGACAAAACTACAGGGAAAGGCACCGTCACCGAAGGCACAGTTGAGACACCCCTGAAGGTGCGTCTTAAAGGCAAGCCTCCGTAATCTTCCGCCTCACTCAAGCTGCAAGAGAAGGCCCACATAGCCCTCTCGGATCCCAAGGTCAAATCTGTGATGAGCTCTCCCGAACCAACCCCAGTGCTCACGGATGAAGAGTTAGGAGAATACATATCTGCTGATATAGATGCACCTTCTCTTCGATCAAGAGGTGGACAAACTCCTGAGCAGCGGGTTCATTCGTGAAAAGCAACATCTGGATTGGGTGGCCAATGTCGTCCCTGTCACCAAGAAGAATGGAAAGATACGAGTCTGCATCGACTTCAGAGATCTCAATATTGCTTGCCCGAAAGACGAATTCCTGCTTCCAATCACTGACGTCATGATCGACAATACATGTGGCTTCGAACGCATGTCTTTAATGGACGGGTACTCGGGCTACAACCAGATCAAAATGTTCCCCGATAACACAAAACACACATCATTCAGGACTCCGAAAGGGGTTTTCTGCTACACAGTAATGCCCTTTGGTTTGAAGAACGTTGGTGCTACGTACCAACGAGCTATGAGTACCATCTTCCATCAACATCTACGTAAAACAGTCGAGTGCTATGTTGATGATATCGCTGTCAAAAGCCGTCTCAAAGGTGATCACCTACAAGACCTAAAGACAGTCTTCGATCTCATACGAGCGCATCAACTCAGGATGAACCCTGCTAAATCCTTCCTTAGGGTTTCTAGCGGAAAGTTCTTGGCCTTCATTATCACGGCGAAAGGCATTCATGTCGACCCCGAGAAAACCAAAGCCATCCTTGACATGGACCCTCCGAAGAACCTCCGAGAACTTCGAGGCCTCCAAGGGCATCTTGCATATATCCGAAGGTTTATAGCAAACCTTTCCGGAAAATGTCAACCCTTAACCCAGCTCATGAAGAAGGGAGTCTCCTACGTCTGGACAGAAGAATGCCAGAAAGCTTTCGATGACATCAAAGCTTACTTGACGAGTCCGCCAGTCCTGGTGGCACCCGTCGCAGGCAAACCATTTCTCCTCTACGTCCGTGCCATGGATCATTCCCTCGGCGCTTTGTTGGCTCAGAACAACGATGCAGGCTACGAGCAAGCTATATACTACCTTAGTAGAATAATGATTGGGGCTGAACACCGGTAAAACTCCGTCGAGAAGGAATGTTTGGCTTTGGTGTTCGCCATCCAGAAGACTCGCTATTACGTTTCGGGCCAGACAATCCATGTCATCTCCCGAGTCAATCCACTCAGGGTTCTTATGACGAAGCCGGGATCATTGAACTCCCGACTAGCTACATGGGCTATCATGTTGACACCATATAACATGGTATTTGTTCCACAAAAAGCCGTCAAGGGTCAAGCCCTAGCCATCTTTTTAGCCGCTTACCCCATCCCAGAGTCTTCCAGACTCTATAAAGACATCCCGAATGAGGTCCAAGAATCAAACGTCACCGAAGATAGCACCGTCTGGCGGGTGTTTTTCGATGGCGCTTCGAGAACAGGTCCCAAAGGCTAAATTATCGCAGGAGTGGGGGTGGTCCTAGTCTCCCCCGATCAGCTGGTCATCCAGCGTGCTTACTCCCTTTCAAAGCCGTGCTCCAACAATGTTGCCGAGTACAACGCTCTTATCATGGGACTCCAGTTGGTGCGACAACTGGGGGTGGATCATCTGGAAGCTTACGGCGACTCAAAATTCGTCGTTAATCAAATCCGAGGGCAGTACGAAGTTCGTCATGAAGATCTGGTTCCTTACCATGAAGTTGCATTGAATATTGTTTCAACCTTCACCAAGTTCTTCATAGAACATATACCTCGGCTACAAAACTTGGAGGCTGACGCTCTGGCTGGCCTTGCAGCTTCATTAGCAGCACCCCTCGGGACTCAACACTACGTCACGATAGTAGGACGAGACTTGGTCTGTCCTAAAAATAATCTATGCACACAGATGGCCCATGCTATGACGACAAGTGCCGGTGCTAATGTCCGAGACTGGAGGTTCCCGTTCATTGACTTCGCTGTCTATGGAATTCTCCCAGAAGACCCGAAGGAACCCGTCTCGGTCAGAAGGCGTTCCCTTCGGTTTTATTATGATACAGCTACTAAAATGCTGTACCGACGTTCCTACGACGGACTTCTCCTTCGATGTCTATCCAACGAAGAAGCAGCCGAAGCCCTTCGAGAAGCTCATGATGGAACTTGCGGGGCTCATCAACCCGGGCCTAAGTTACAAGATCGACTGCGACGCATGGTTTACTACTGGCCAACCATGGTAGCCGACGCCATCGACTACGCTAAAAAGTGCCATGCTTGCCAGCTTTACGTCGACTTTATCCATACACCATCGGAACCACTACATCCTACGATCGCCTCTTGGCCCTTTGAAGCTTGGGGCATGGACATTGTGGGACCTATCATCCCTCCTTCATCGAGGGGACACCGCTTCATCCTAGCCATCACCGACTACTTCTCCAAATGGGCAGAAGCAGTTCCACTGACGAAAGTAAAAAGCTCTAGGGTGATCAGCTTCATCAAGCATCATGTCATCTACCGTTTGGGGGTACCCCGTAGGATTATCCACGACAATGGTCCGCAGTTCATCAGTCACGTTTTCAGCAAATTCTGTGACAAAAATCGTATTCAGAACATGGCATCAACCGTCTACAATCCGGCAGCGAACGGATTGGCCGAAGCTTTTAATAAGACTATCGTCAGGCTACTCAAAAAGGTCGTGACATCCAACAAACGCGACTGGGACAAAAAGCTCGACGAATGCCTTTGGGCATACCGTACAACGGTACGGACTCCGACGGGCAACACATGATTCTCCTTAGTCTATAGGAGCGAAGCGGTACTGCCTCTTGAGATTCAGATACCCTCACTCCGTGTAGCGATCACAAATCAATTGACAGAAGAAGACAATCAACGCCATCGTCTGCGAAAAATTGAGGCACTTGACAAAAAATGTCTCCTAGCTCAGCAGCGTATTGAACTCTATCAAGCCCGTATATCACAGGCTTTCAACAAAAAGGTCAAACAAAGGACTTTCCAAGTAGGCGACCTGGTCCTGGCTGTCAGGAGGCCAATGGTGTTGACTCACAAAACACCAAGAAAGTTCGAGCCCAAGTGGGAGGGACCTTTCATCATAGAGATGGTATACTCAAACGGTGCTTACCGTCTCGCCCGACCAAACAGGGACTTGTTCATGATGCCCATCAACGGCAAGTTCCTAAATAAGTACTACTCTTGACATCTTTCAGATATGTACTTCCATCTCTACCTAGCAAGGGAATCAGTGGACCTGATCATCAGAGCTCACATACACCTCCCTTTCACAAAATCTTATGCTTTCGAAACCCAGTTGTTTCGTGGCATTCTATCTCCAGTAGAAGAACAACCACGTCCACATTACCTCTGAGTTGCTCCTCTACACCCTGTAAAGCAGAATCTTACACTCTGTAAGACTACGCTAACTATCATGTTTACCACGTCCACATTACCTCTGAGTAACCATCCCGTACAGACAACCCCTGCGTTGCCGTACATCGATCGTAGAATTTCCATGTCCGTATTACCTCTGAGTAGTTCAGCGTATCCCCCCAGAGTTACTCCTACCACGTCCATAACACCTCTGAGTAGGAAGACTTCATCATTTGAACCCCATATTTGCCACGTCCATATTACCTCTGAGCAAATATGTCGGTCCTCTCAAACTTATTATCTGTACCTAACCAAGGTGCGCAAAAGATAATAGGTCCACACAAATCACTAGTTCATGACATTAAAGATGAACACACCAGAAAATTCTTTATTTTTCATTCAAAAGTAAAAGATTACATCCCCAGCAAAATTTCCAAAAATATATATATATAACAAAAATAGGGAGAGACTACAATCCCTAAGCATCATTAGGATTGGCAGAAAGCTCTTCGATCCGATGCTTCAAGTCTTCAGCCCGAGTCTCCACAGTCAGCAAGACTCGGCGTTCAGCTTCTTGACGCATCACTTCCATAGCCTCAAGAGCAGTATCATTCTCATGCTTAGCGTCCAACTCTTGCCGCTGGCAGGTCAGAGAAATAATATGGCGGGTAACAACTGCTTCTTCCTCCTTAGATGATACGTGCTCAGCCTGGGCTCGCTCAGCATCTAACAAAAGTTGGGCCCGCTGGTCTTCAAGAAGGCGCATCTTGGCTGTGACCTCCGCTATACTAGCATCCAATGAGGCCCGCAGCTCCACCTTCTCCTGCGTGGACTGTGACAGTCTCTCTACCGCAGCCTCAGCTTCGACCACCTCGCGGTCCCAGATGGCCACTATGGCCTGATAGGACGACTCAACTTCAGCTATTAATTTCTCCTTCTCTGCTTCTATCAGAGCAGAAAAGTTATTTCGTCAAATACTCTGAAGTTCAGAAAGATGCTGGTCGAGCTCAGCTACCGACGCCTCCAGAATCTCAGCCATATGATCATGGCCCCGGTGGGAACGTATTAGACCAATGTAAGGGAACGCCATGGCTTTCGCCGTCGCGAAACTCCTATTCACATTCAGCACTGTCGATACGCCCTTCTGCAGCATTTTATACACTGCCTCAACGGTAAACTGCACATACTCATCCGCATCAGCCAACACTTGCGGCGTTATAGCAGGAGTTGGAGGAGCTACTGTGGACGGCAGACCTGAAGAAGACCTACCGACCTCAATCTGCAAGGCTGGAACCTCAACAACAGCGAACCCTCCCCCATCGGAGACTTGAACTTTGCCGCTAGCCCGAGGAGCCAAGAGGATGGAAGGAGCCGAATGGGATGTCGATATCATCCCCCAAGTAGGAGGAACAACAGAGGGTTCTTGCACCAGCAAACCCTTACCCTTTTCAAGACCACCGACATCTGGAGTTCTACCTGTAGCCAGCATAGGGCCTTCCTCCTCCGACAAGGCAGCAGGATCATCACCCGTTTCCTGACTCGGCATCTCCTCTGGAGTCGGGCTCGGTAGATGAGTCTCGCCTCCTTTATCAAAACCCTCCGCGGGAATGGAGTCTGCCAGTACCTCCTGGGCGACAACCAGCTCGGCTTCCACTGCTGGGTCTGGGGTAGGGCTCGGCAACGGTGTGGCCGACCTCCCTTCATTATGATGAGGAGATAAATCACCCCTCTCCTCTGATACAACCACGCCTGTTACTCCTACTGCAGGCTCAGGGACCTCTAGAGGAACGTCATCCAAAGAAGACGAACTCCATTCCTCTTCCTCATCCGAAAGCACAGCTTCTGCTGGGACCTCGATACCAGAAGCCCCCACGATAACTTGTATCTCCACAGAAGTCAGATTATCAGGGTTCTCCTCCACGGGAGACATCACAATCGACGGAATATGCTCATCAGATGATCCCGCCACCTTTGGTTTGCTAGCACCCGATCTCGGAGCTCGGGGTCTCCTCTACAGCGGCTCCTACAAAAAAAAGGGAAGCATATGTCACAAGAATGGTAGAATGAACCAGACTATGTGGGACATCTTTACCTCCACAGGAGCCGATTTCGTTGACACTACCAGTGACACCACTTTCCTCTGCCTCTTCGGCGCAGAAGAACCGGCCTCCGTGTCGGCACGTCTCTTCGGGTGATCAGCCGAGGGCTCTGTGTAACGCCCCAGTCCCAAATACTTTAGACTAGATATGTATCATGCCAGCTGTATACATACGAGTAAATATATGGCTCGTATGTATACATAAGCTGTAAAATGTAGAAAGCCAAGACACTAAATCTCATCCACAAAGATAAATAATAATATAAAAGCAACTTTGAGTTTGTCATGTATACAATCGTTGGACGGAGACAAATCCACTACCAACTAATTTAAATATGGGAAAATATACAAAGAAAGAATTTAGCAAGCGAGAGCAAGTGACGAGTCCAAAAGCAATCATCACGGAGGAAGGAATGGCCTTAGCTAGAGCACCTACAAGAAATCACGGAACACACACCTGGAGAGATCACCAGGTCCTCAGAGGGACGTAACAAGACACATAATATCATACCAATAAAATGAATAATAAAGCTCAACAGAAAAGTATGCATGAGTAAAGGTTCCTAACCATTCTAGGTGACATGCACTTTGAGGACAACGTTCTACGCAGGGGCTGTAGGCTCAGCAGGGTAAATAAAGAGTGGCAGTAAGTAGCGCTCATCCGAGTCACTATCGGCCTTGGACAGAAGGTAGTGCTCATAAGAGTCACCCTCGGCCCAAAATGTGTGTAAAAATAAAATGTAGCCCCTACGCTAATAATTGTCCCCTCCCCCCAATGATACTATACATGCGTCGTCTCCACGACACTGTTTAATCCTTAATAACCGCCAAGTCTTCTACACAATATATTGACAGTTATATCCTAACGCACGGCCTGTACGCACCGATGTACGGTCGGTACGCAAGTCCGAAGCTATATGCGACTCACCACTCACACACAATCCGTGGCACATCGTGACAGTTTATGAGATGCACATACGGTGGTCCCTTAACTCTAAGCCAATTGCATAAAATATAATAATTTGCATCTATATATAATTTTGAAAGAACAATATAAAGAAAAAGCATACGTGATATTGAGCAAGAAATTAAACAGTAAAGGCAAGGTGTCTTGTCTGGTGTGATACAATATTCCGACAAGTCCTGAAGAGTCCGTTAACCATGGTTGCTGTGGTCGGTGGACCAAAGTTCACAAGAAAATAGGGGAGGATGATTAGTCATGAATAATGAGAATAATTGAAGAATTTGTGGAAGTAGATAAATATACAATTTCTTAGAAACTATTTTACATTACTTTTAAAAACATGTTTACTTGTAAAAATTTGTTTACGACAATACTTGAAAATATTTATATATAATAATTTTATATTAAAAATTTTATCTTATTAGACAAAATACTCCAAGTTGTAAAATATTATTTAAGGGGGAAACTATATTTCGTAATTTAAAATATCTATTTTAGATGAATATTTAAAAATATTTCTAATTCACTTAGACCAAAAAGTATAATTGGTCAAGTATATGTACATATAATCGAAAAGAATATTTTTGTGTTTAAAAACTAACTTGAAATTTGCTAGAAAATATTTGTTCAATAATAGTAATTAGTACTGTAAATAATATATTTAACATAACAACAAACTAATATATAAAATAATTTACACCATTCTAGTAATTTAGAAAATGATAATAATAATAATAATAATAACAGTAATAATAATATTAATAATAATAATGATCATACTAATAATAATAAGAATAATAAGAATAATAATAATAATACTAATAATGATAATGATGATGATAATAATAATAATAATAATAATAATAAATATAATAAATAATAAAAGCTTTTATTACTTATAAACCCTCCCCAATGGTACAACAGCTCATTGCTGTTCTTCCCTAATCGAATTAATATGAGAGAGAGAGATCGATGAAGGAAAGGGGGTTTACCGGCGGTCCGACGGAGCTCGGAGGGCGCTAGGGCGGAGAGAGAGAGCTGGTGGCGCGGCGGTGCGTGATCTGCGGAGAGGCTGGCAGAGGGCGCTCGGCGCGGTGCTCGGGGCCACCTGGAAGAAGAAGGCGACGGGGGAGCTCGGCGACCGAGTGGATCGTTGCCCGTGAGTTGGTGGACCAGGAACGGCAACTCTGGTCACCGGAGAGGCGGCTCACCGGGAAGCGCGCGCTCCGGGAGGCGGCGAGGAGGACAGAGCTTCGGGAAGTGGCAAGGAGGACTGAAGTGACAGTGCACGGAGGCCCGAGGTCGACGGGGTCTCACTAGAGTTGGGCGGCACCCACGGAGGAGAGGCCGCCGGGCGCGGCACGGAGGACTGGTCGGCGCCGAGGGCGGATCTGAGGCGGCGGAAAGGGGGTTTTCTGGCCGGGGTACGCTCCGCGCGGCCATGGTGGCGCGGGGAAGGCCACAGTGGAGGAGCGGATCGGCGGGAAATACAGGTAGTGGTCTGCGTAGCCGTGCTCGAGGCCGAGGGCTGGATGGAGATGCCCTCACCGGAACGGGGCGGCGCTCCGATCGCGGAGGCCGGCGGAATCCACAATAAGGTTAGGATTTTTCTTTAATTTTCTTTGTTGGAGGGGGCTGGCGGTGGTGATGTTGGGTCCGATGGTCGGAGGTGGTGTCGGGACGGGCCGGGGTTGGCTGGTGGTGCGGTGGCATTGCCATGGCGACGATGCTGGTGGCGATGGTCGCGGCTGCGTCAGACTCGGGTGCAGCGGGTTGTACTGGTTGTGTGGCTAGGGTATGGCGAGGTGGATCAGGATGGTGGCGTGAAGGCGCTGGTTGTCAGGGGGTCGGCGAGATGTTGGCGAGATGACGTCGGTGGCGAAGATGATTGTGGTTGATGGCAGGGGCTCATGGCGATGGTGAAGGCTGTAGGTTTAGGATTCAGGATTGTATTATCAGATTGGATTGAGTATCGTCATGTCGGGAGCTGTCCGACGGAGAAGGGGTCAATATTGTATATGTAAAACAGTGGATGGGAAGGGGGACACGGACAAGGACACGATGCACATTTTTGTGAAGAATTTTTGGATGTGAAGATTTATGGAAGAGTACCTGCCTATTTATAGGATGTGGAAATTCCCATTTGGATAGGATTTAGGCGATTTTAAATCTCTCATAGATAAATCATATATTAATTAAAATAGATGAATTAAATCAAAATCCAATCTCAATCTAATTTAAATCTAAATAAATCTAATAGATAAATATTTATCCTTAAATTAACTATTTAAATCAAGCCAATAATTCTAACCACAATTTAAAGTATAGTAATTAACTAAAATATATTTTTATAATTAATTTAAAAAGAATTTCGAAAATAAGTATGTATATTTAAATATTTGAAACACCTTTTTGACAAAACAATTAGTATTTCGAAAATTTATAGGGGACATGAAATATATTTCATGCATCTTGCACACAATTAGTATCAATAAAAATAATGGTTTTTCTAACTACTACAAATATTTGTACAATAAAATAAAATGTAAATAATTATTATTTTTGGAAATCTCGATGCGCTTCTTCTCATAACTTAAAAAAAATACTTATCACATATTATTTTGAAAACTATCTTACATAAATAAAAATTTATAATCAAAACCATTTTTCTAAAAAGGTGTACCTTGCACACATTCGCACTCGACAAGCAAAATATGGAAAACGTAAATTGGTGCGCGACGTACAATACAAAATTTTAAATCAGTACCAAATTTAATAAAAAATAGTAGAAATTTAGGGGTTTTACATCCTACCCAACTTAAAAGAATTTTATCCTCGAAATTAAGAATGAGTAGGGGGAGAAGATACCAGGGTATATCGAAAAAGAAGCACAGTCAAATTATTGGGCGAGACAAGAAACGACGTTGAATGAAAACATGCTTTAGAGTCGTGAATTTAATAAAGGCGAAGATAACCATGGATTAACGCAAGAAGAAATTTTTTTTAAGATGATGCGCAATAAGCAATAGTATGGGTTCAAGTAAAATTAAATAAATTTGAGACCTTACAGTTATGGTCTCTTGAGGGTAGGTTGAGGGCACGATTTAGTGAGCGAATTAGATTTCACTCCTATATTTAAGCGATTTAAAAGTCGTGATAGGGACGAGAAAAGTACAGCGCCTTCGTCCTTCTAAAAAGTTGAAAGCGAACGTAATTAAGGAGTTCAATGACGACACCATCAATTACGAATACGTGGTTCAAAGGCGATCGAATAATTTCAAAGGGATTGTCAAGGCAGTCGTGGATAGGATTCTAAAGGCCAAGTTTATCTATATCACATCCATGTAGATTGAAAAGGCGAACCAAAGTGCAATAGGTTGATCAGACCATCATGCACCGGTTCTGATTAGACAGTATGTTAGTGGGAGCGACCCAGTAAGATACGTCATGATCAAGCTTGATAAGAAAATAAGCTTGCAAAATTTATGCTAAGTTTATCATTAAAAATAGTCAAAGTATAAGTAAGGAACCATGATAAATAAGAATTAAATAGTCCAAGATCCTTTAAAATCAAGTCTTGCCAAAAGTTTGGGCCTATACAGCCGGCTTGGTTGACTAGATAAGTTAGGGTCCACTGAATTCTATGGTCTAAATGAACCTATCAACGTGGTCCACAAAAATGTTGATTAGGTCGTGAGATATTCTACCCAACTTACTAGAGTTAAACTAGTAGTGTAAAGGGGTTAATGGGTCAAGCCATCAAGGTAAAGCGCAAGTCAGGCATTACACATCGGGTGGAAAGAATTGAGTCGAGGTCGAGCCTCATCTATAGATAAAAAGTATATTGTTTCACGGTAGGGATTTGAGTCCAGTCTTTTTGACCCGAAAGTTGCAATATGAAATTAGAGTACAAGGAGACGTGTTTTAGTAGCACGTGATATACCTACATGAAGGTGGGCTCGTGTAGGTCTTGCTTGTGAAATTTGTGGGGAGGAAACGTCTAGTGTTGTGCTCCAAATATCCAAGTCACGGTAAGGGACACAAAAGAATTTAAATAGAAAGTGGGAATTCATGAAATAATGATTAACGCACAAAGTAAATGACCAAGTTAACGCATGAAATAATGATAATTCAGATTCTAGTAGATCAAGGCAAAATAAGTTAGGAATACCATTTCTAGAGATATGACAGCCACTTGATGGGGTATGATCAAGGAACAATCTAATTATTTCTCAAGTTTCAAATGGTTAGAAAGTCACGACAAAATCTAGATTTGAGGGAATGTTGAAGAAGTCAAGATTGGAATATAACCATATGATCTTGGAGATGACTATCATCACGTGCATGTACACTACTATCATGGTCGTGAGGGATATGGCAATTAGTATGGAATACTCCTAACTCATTAGAGTTATCTTAGTGGTAAAAAAAAATTTAACTGGAGTTTCCTCAAAAAGTCTCTCAATAATTTTTTTTTAAAAAAAAATAATAAACCACCAAAATTGTATTTACTCTAAGCTGCCCAATTAGATTATGGCCAACAATTTCATTTCCTTTAATAATCTCAAAGTAAACTTTTACCATGTTACTACTAACCTGTTTTTTTTTAAAACTTAACGTTCAAATCCAACTATTGAAATCAAGAGTTCATAATTCACGAATCCATAAAAATCTCATAATCAATCAAAATTTTAAAACCCAAAGTTTTTCAAATAACTACAGAAAGACTCTTGCAAGAAAAACAATCTCAAACTTGAAGTTCAATATCTTAATGCACTTATCAACCCAAATCCGACAATTTTTTTTTTGCCAATTTATTGATAATCTCAATCAAAATATTTTTACTCAAAATCTAAATAGATTTGTAAATCATAAATCACATGCCACAATTTAAAATTTGAAAATCTTCCTCAAAAAAAATTATTTTTATATCTTCCAAAATATTTTAAACCCAAAATAAAAAAAAATTTGCTGCTTCCACTTGAAATTTGAAATTTAAGAAACATACTAATCGTAAGTTGTACGAGAATAATTTTTATGCTATATTTAAAATCCAAGATCATTTTCAAACCAAATTTATAGCTGTTCAAAGGCGTATAACTATAACTCACTAAATCATAAATATCACAACTTGAAATTGAATCAGTTTTATATTTGCTCAAAGATGTATAGCTATAATCCAATAGATCATAAATATCAAAATTCGAAAATCAAAACAATTTCTTAAATCAATTGTGTATAGATTCCAACTATTTTTCTGCAGCATAAAAATAAAATCCTATCAATCCTCTGATGATCACTACTTAGAAATCTCATGATTACAACTTCCTTTGATATCCTATTTTACAAATTACTAATAAGCAAATCACACTTCTAAAAAAAAGCCTTTTTAATTCAATTAGAGTCTTAAATGTATTCCAATTGCCAATGTAACCCTTCTAGCCATATGGCTGACCAATAAGTATATAGTAGTGTAGTCATCTTTCTAACTATCACTAAGCACAAAAGATAAGAATTTACGGTAGAAGGAGTTCAAGCAGGATGCAATTCAAGGAGATCGAATGAGAGTTCGGAATTGGAAGTCAAGAAAGGATGTTAAGTAAGTGGATGAGATTCTAGACTCTAATCCTATATTGCAGGCCCGTTCGGTACAGTCATGTAATCGAAATGGCAAACTTGACCTGCATGGGCCACCACAAAAACATGTAACGCTCCAGTCCCAAATACTTGAGACTAGATACGTATCATGCCAGCTGTATACATACGAGTAAATATATGGCTCGTATGTATACATAAGCTATAAAATGTAGAAAGCCAAGACACTAAATCTCATCCACAAAGATAAATAATAATATAAAAGCAACTTTGAGTTTGTCATGTATACAATCGTTGGGCGGAGACAAATCCACTACCAACTAATTTAAATATAGGAAAATATACAAAGAAAGAATTTAGCAAGCGAGAGCGAGTGTCGAGTCCAAGAGCAATCATCACGGAGGAAGGAATGGCCTTAGCTAGAGCACCTGCAAGAAATCACGGAACACACACCTGGAGAGATCACCAGGTCCTCAGAGGGACGTAACAAGACACATAATATCATGCCAATAAACTGAATAATAAAGCTCAACAGAAAAGTATGCATGAGTAAAGGTTCCTAACCATTCTAGGTGACATGCACTTTGAGGACAACATTCTACGCAGGGGCTGTAGGCTCAGCAGAGTAAATAAAGAGTGGCAGTAAGTAGCGCTCATCCGAGTCACTATCGGCCTTGGACAGAAGGTAGTGCTCATAAGAGTCACCCTCGGCCCAAAATGTGTGTAAAAATAAAATGTAGCCCCTACGCTAATAATTGTCCTCTCCCCCAATGATACTATACATGCGTCGTCTCCACGACACTGTTTAATCCTTAATAACCGCCAAGTCTTCTACACAATATATTGACAGTTATATCCTAACGCACGGCCTGTACGCACCGATGTACGGTCGGTACGCAAGTCCGAAGCTATATGCGACTCACCACTCACACACAATCCGTGGCACATCGTGACAGTTTATGAGATGCACATACGGTGGTCCCTTAACTCTAAGCCAATTGCATAAAATATAATAATTTACATCTATATATAATTTTGAAAAAATAACATAAAGAAAAAGCATACATGATATTGAGCAAGAAATTAAACAGTAAAGGCAAGGTGTCTTGCCTGGTGTGATACAATATTCCGACAAGTCCTGAAGAGTCCGTTAACCATGGTTGCTGTGGTCGGTGGACCAAAGTTCACAAGAAAATAGGGGAGGATGATTAGTCATGAATAATGAGAATAATTGAAGAATTTGTGGAAGTAGATAAATATACAATTTCTTAGAAACTATTTTACATTACTTTTAAAACATGTTTACTTGTAAAAATTTATTTACGACAATACTTGAAAATATTTATATATAATAATTTTATATTGAAAATTTTATCTTATTAGTCAAAATATTCCAAGTTGCAAAATATTATTTAAGGGGGAAACTATATTTCGTAATTTAAAATATCTATTTTAGATGAATATTTAAAAATATTTCTAATTCACTTAGACCAAAAAGTATAATTGGTCAAGTATATGTACATATAATCGAAAAGAATATTTTTGTGTTTAAAAACTAACTTGAAATTTGCTAGAAAATATTTGTTCAATAATAGTAATTAGTACTGTAAATAATATATTTAACATAACAACAAACTAATATATAAAATAATTTACACCATTCTAGTAATTTAGATAATGATAATAATAATAATAACAGTAATAATAATATTAATAATCATAATAATCATACTAATAATAATAAGAATAATAAGAATAATACTAATAATGATAATGATGATAATAATAATAATAATAATAATAATAATAATAATAATAATAAATATAATAAATAATAAAAGCTTTTATTACTTATAAACCCTCCCCAATGGTACAACAGCTCATTGCTGTTCTTCCCTAATCGAATTAATATGAGAGAGAGAGATCGACGAAGGAAAGGGGGTTTACCGGCGGTCCGGCGGTCCGGCGGTCCGGCGGTCCGGCGGTCCGGCGGAGCTCGGAGGGCGCTAGGGCGGAGAGAGAGAGCTGGTGGCGCGGCGGTGCGGGATCTGCGAAGAGGCTGGCAGAGGGCGCTCGGCGCGGTGCTCGGGGGTCGGGCGCCAGCGGTGGTGCTGCGCCGTGCACGGTCGGCACGGAGGCGGCGGCCGACCACCTGGAAGAAAAAGGCGGCGGAGGAGCTCGGCGACCGAGTGGATCGTTGCCCGTGAGTTGGTGGACCAGGAACGGCAACTCTGGTCACCGGAGAGGCGGCTCACCGGGAAGCGCGCGCTCCGGGAGGCGGCGAGGAGGACAGAGCTCCGGGAAGTGGCGAGGAGGACTGAAGTGACAGTGCACGGAGGCCCGAGGTTGTCACGACCCGCACCCACTGTGAGGGTACAAGAACGTAACAACGCCCAGCCTACGCCGCAGTGTCGGCGGTAGAACGCTGTTCTAGGTCATGAACTATAACTACATAACATGAATGTACTCTCCAAAAGGAGGCCAACATAGAGGTACAACTCAATCACAATCTAAGGTAGAATGTAGCACGATGGAAATAGATAAGAAATCCTCAACTGAGGTACAGCAGAAATAAATAACAAGTCTCAACATCTATAAAATATACAACTCTGAAAATAAAGACAACAGTTTAAACATGAAAAGAGAGGACAGTCTAAGCTATCTACACTATACAAGGTATCATCCTGAGCAGCTGCCTGAACCTCCCCAGGGGTCCAGGTCGCGAGTGTCAACTAGGCAAACTCCAAGTAAGGGTGCAGGGTTCCTCATCATCCTCTGTAAAATTTTCAACAGGTCCAGTCAGGACGGGAGCGAACACAAAACATCTCACGCAGTTCATATCATGTTAGAAAATATAAAGCATGCAATAGAGTAAGGTACATGAAACGCTGAAAGAAAGAAGTATATAAAAAACAGTAGAGATTTGATAACAGGAAATATCTAAATATGATAAGTAAGAACTGTAAGCCTACTGTGATTTAGAGTACAGTATGGTTATGTAAACGGTCTAGGAAAATGCAATGGTAACTCCATTGTACGTGGGTGTACAATAGACATATACAATAGTTATACAATCTTGTACAATAGGATTTGATTACATAACCAATTCTACTCCCCCTTCCCAATCAGTACACAAGGATCCACTCTAGTTACGTTATCTTGCACAATAGTGTACAATGTTATACAATAGATGTACAATATTATACAATAGATGTACAATGTTATACAATAGTTGTACAATGTTATACAATAGTGTACAATGGTCTATCCCTGGGACTCATGTGATACTGAGAGTACAATATGCACAAGGAGTATACAAGGATATAGGTATTCAATAAATACAATATGGAAGTGAAATGCACATCATAATATGTATCTAGTGAATACAAGGGGATAACATCCCAAAAAGAAGATCCATATAGTACCAATCCGTGATAACAACGTGTCAGCATCAAGTACAGTAATCTAGAGCAAGAATATAAATCCAGACAAGTATAAAACGGTCAGAGAATGTACTCGCCTGATACCCTGAACAGCTGATATGAAAAGATGGCCAACTGGAGTCACAGAGTCCTAGTTATAGCAACATAGGTTATAAAGAGTTCAATTTATATGGTAATTGAAATTATAATACAATCTACATGATTCTAAGTCAATCTAGGTCAAAGTCAACTTTGGTCAACTCTAAAGTCAAACTAGGTCAACTCTAGTCAACTGTGGTCAAACTAGCTAGGGTTGGGTCAACAATGGTCAACTAGTCTAGTTAGTCAATTCTAGATCTAAACAAACTAAGTATATACAAATTAAGTATCCAAGATAGCTACTAACTCATAGCCTAAGTCACTTACTAAACCAAACACAAAACTAAACTATAAGCTAACAAGGCACACAAACTTAGTCATATAATGTATATATATTATTCACATTCACATATTCATATACATAGATATATATAGAAAAGCTATATATATAGGCACATACATATATATATAGAGAGAGAAAGAGAGGTAAAAGAGTAAGTGAGTATGTGTGTGTTTGGCATGTGTGAAAGGATGTGTTAATGTTCTAAAATTTAGTGATAGGTAGGTGTATGTGACATGGGATACATGATGTCAAAGGGTGTATGAATGAATGTGTGTAAAAGGTTATAGGTTAACTCAGTTTATAGAAATGCATACATACATACATACATTGTATACATGCATACATACATATCATGTATATTACATTACATGATACATACATGTATACTTGTATTATATTATACATACATTCATGCATATTAGATACTTGTATTTATATTAACATATTGTAAACATTTATTTCATTCATGCATCTATGCATTACCTACATGTTTTATACATATGAATACATTGTATATCATTCTTTCATTCATGCATTTATGTATTTCTTATATGCATTATATTAATTGCATCCCTACATGCTTGCATTCAACCATATATATACATTAATGTAAAAAGAATATATATCATATATATATTATTTTATTCATCTAACATATCATGCATTACATACTCTATATTCATTTAATATCCATACTACATAGGCTCATAGGTTACACAAAATGCATATATCGTATAGTCACTCCTCTACTTAAAATCAATACTGTACCAATTGGGCCTTCACTAAATTCTAGGATTATAGTATGTTGTAGCTCATCATGTTAGCTTTCTGAAACTTTAAATGGATCGCATTTTCCTGTCCGGAAGCTCCCGGAATCGCGAAAATACCGAAACGCGTTCGTCTTTCGTACCGCTGACACTCAAACAATTCTATAGAAAGTTTTAGAACGAATTTGGCTTATTAAAATATATATTTGGAAATCTAACTTCGATACGCTTCTTTTAAAAAAACGGGAGGTTAATTGGAGTTATGAGCTAAAAGTTATGGCATTTCTAAGTTGCTCTAGCTACTAAAAACGTGGATAAAAATTATGACGAATTTAGGTAGTTTGAGACAAAAGAAACACAAGTATATAACATAATATATCAAGAAGTCACTCTCTACACTAATATATATATATATGAGACACTATAGAACACATCTCCAATACAAAAATATTAGATTAAACATGTAATAATTTATTCATACATAACAACAACACATAGTGTGTCCAAATTTGGGGTTTTCCCACATGGACACAACCACAACACAAAGGACACTCCTATGACCTCCAAATGGACACGAAATGGACACAAATGGAGATACAACCATGGGGGTCATTCCTATGGGTTCAAAATAGACCTATATGCATGAGGAAATGAAAAGGAGAAGGGATTTATACCTCCCGGTAGATCGAATCGAAAAAAGCCTTCCCGGAGCGACACCGACACGTAGAGATTCCAAAAGGACACGAACGAGCTCTGAATCCTCCCAAACTTGGGTAGCTTCCTCCTTGGCTAGAATGGAGAAGGAAAAAAGAAGATTTGGTGGCAAAATAGAAGGATTTGGTGGAGAAATTGCTAGGGATTGCTCTCTAGAAATTTGGGGAAGAACAAGAGAGAGAGTGTGGATGAGAATAATAAAATGAACTTGAGCCTATCCTCTCCCAAAGTGGCTGGCCATATGGAGCTATTTGTCCTATTATGGTAAGGTCCAAAATGTCTCCACTAACCTATTCTATTAGTATTAGGAAATGGCTAATTGGTTGGGGCTAAATTAGTCATTCTAAAGTCTCTAATCACACTAACCTTATCCATAATAATTAGTCTAAACTCTCACTAAAATATTTCTATCATGTGGGCCATGGCTAACTAATATGTGGGTCCACTAAAGTCAACACTACCCCCGGGTCCCCGTTTCAAGTGGGATTGAGTTGAAATTCGAACCCGACTCAAATAACCCCAAAACAATATCATAAATAATAAAATAAATTTTAAAAATATTCAAAAATATAAAATGACAAAAATACTCCTGTTTCTGAAAATTGGGGGTGACAGAGGCTGACGGGGTCTCACTAGAGTTGGGCGGTACCCGCGGAGGAGAGGCCGTCGGGCGCGGCGCGGATGACTGGTCGGCGCCGAGGGCGGATCTGAGGCGGTAGAAAGGGGGTTTTCTGGCCGAGGTACGCTCTGCACGGCCATGGTGGCACGGGGAAGGCCACAGTGGAGGAGCGGATCGGCAGGAAATACAGGCAGTGGTCTACGTGGCCGTGCTCGGGGCCGAGGGCTGGATGGAGATGCCCTCACCGGAACGGGGCGGCGCTCCGATCGCGGAGGCCGACGGAATCCACAATAAGGTTAGGATTTTTCTTTGTTGGAGGGGGCCGGCGGTGGTGATGTTGGGTCCGATAGTCGGAGGCGGTGTCGGGACGGGCCGGGGTTGGCTGGTGGTGCGGTGGCATTACCATGGCAACGATGCTGGTGGCGATGGTCGCGGCTGCGACGGACTCGGGTGCAGCGGGTTGTACTGGTTGTGTGGCTAGGGGATGGCGAGGTGGATCGGGATGGTGGCGTGAAGGCGCTGGTTGTCAGGGGGTCGGCAAGATGTTGGCGAGATGACGTCGGTGGCAAAGATGATTGTGGTTGATGGCGGGGGCTCATGGCGATGGTGAAGGCTGTAGGTTTAGGATTCGGGATTGTATTATCGGATTGGATTGCGTACCGTCATGTCGGGAGCTGTCCGACGGAGAAGGGGTCAATATTGTATATGTAAAACAGTGGATAGGAAGGGGGACACGGACAAGGACACGATGCACATTTTTGTGAAAAATTTCTGGATGTGAAGATTTATAGAAGAGTACCTGCCTATTTATAGGATGTGAGAATTCCCATTTGGATAGGATTTAGGGGATTTTAAATCTCTCATAGATAAATCATATATTAATTAAAATAGATGAATTAAATCAAAATCCAATCTCAATCTAATTTAAATCTAAATAAATCCAATAGATAAATATTTATCCTTAAATTAACTATTTAAATCAAGCCAATAATTCTAACCACAATTTAAAGTATAGTAATTAACTAAAATATATTTTTATAATTAATTTAAAAAGAATTTCGAAAATAAGTATGTATATTTAAATATTTGAAACACCTTTTTGACAAAACAATTAGTATTTCGAAAATTTATAGGGGACATGAAATATATTTCATGCATCTTGCACACAATTAGTATCAATAAAAATAATGGTTTTTCTAACTACTACAAATATTTGTACAATAAAATAAAATATAAATAATTATTATTTTTGGAAATCTCGACGTGCTTCTTCTCATAACTTTTAAAAAAAATACTTATCACATATTATTTTGAAAACTATCTTACATAAATAAAATTTTATAATCGAAACCGTTTTTCTAAAAAGGTGTACCTTGCACACATTCGCACTCGACAAGCAAAATACGAAAAACGTAAATTGGTGCGCGACGTACAATACAAAATTTTAAATCAGTACCAAATTTAATAAAAAAATTAGTAGAAATTTAGGGGTTTTACATCCTGCCTGAGTACCCTCCGAAGATACGGCAGGGGTATCTCGATAACCAACCTCTGGCGGACGGTATAATCGAGCCTTCGCCAACATATTCCCAGTTGCCTCCAATTGGGTGCCGATAATGAAACTGGTCTCCCTATCATATCCAGGGGATACGGTGTTCATCGTACAATAAAATTTGGCGGCTGAGAAAAGAATCAGTGGCTGCGGATTCAGAACTGGCATAGTAAAGCGAGCTCCGGTGCATCCGGCATTGTAGTAATGCCAAGCTCGTGCCCCGTCCAGCAGACTCCCAGTATACCCCAGGCTAGTACTGGGGTTCCCCAACATCAACAGAGCGTAGTCGAACTGACGTGCGAAACGGCTCGGCAAGTACGGCTCCAAGTAACACTGGTTTTTATTTCTGTACACCAAATGGGACGGCCGGATGCTTTGCATCCAACGGAATCTCCACGGAGACAGAGTTATTGCTTCTTCACCCGAATCAGCTAAATCTTTATTTGCTTCGAAGCCGATAAAAATGGGACCAACTTTAGTGATCTTCCATCCCTAAAGGTAAGATAAAACTTTTATATAAACAGGAACGCCCGTATGCAGCCATTTCCTCTGGTAGAAGCGACGGAGGAATGCATCTCCGGCCACGTGATCTTCTTTCTGGCCCGGACTCATCACGTTGGGATGGTGCAAAATCAACTACCCCATCAGATAATGAAACGGCAGTTCGGCACGGGAAAAGTTACCATTTTTTCCTCGTTCATGAACGATGTTACCCGCAAATTCTCGTAAACCTCGCAGTAGGTTACACACCATCGCGGGGAGTAGAGCCAATTGATGGCCAAAAACCAACTTCACAGATGGCAGGATTAGGTTCCCGGTCACCCTCTCCACAGAGCCTGACCTGCCTGAAAAGACGTAATCCCGGAGCCAAATCATCAGATAAGCATCCAACACTGCTTTGGACGACATCCGATGAGTGAGGTGCCAGAAACAGCTATAGGAACGCTCGTCCGACTCCTGGTCCTCATTTTCCCGGGGTCTCTTCTCATTCAGCCTGCTCATTTCAGAGAGTACCGCAGTACTGGAGAGAGCTGGAGGAGTCGTGAACCGAGAGGAATCCTCCTTGTCTTGCTCAAAGACATAATCCCTCCAAGCAGTCACATGGGGCTGCGTCCCGCCTTTATCCTTCTTCTGCATATAATAATGGTGACTCGCCACTTCTTTGAAGACAGCCATCATCTCCTCTTCTTTGTCCCCCAGGACTTGGAACTCCTCGTTAGTCGGGAAGTACTCCCATAGGGTTCTGATCCCCAAGGAAGCCTCGACACCTCATACATTTCATGAAGTACAAGTCCTAGTTCCCCCACCGGAGTGAAGAAGGTCCAGGTCTGGGTATTAAACATCTCCAAGAGCGCAAGGAACATATGCATGTTGATGTCGACGCCCACCTGGATGGCACGGATAGCGGCAGTCAGCCCAATCTCCCTGAGTTCGGTTCGAAACTTCGTCAGAACCCAGAGTGTCAGCTTGTCCCACTTGGATACATAATGACACCAACCCTCTACTCAAAATTCACCCTTCGGGTACGACCGCTTCGATGACAGCATACGATTAATGAAAGTCGAAGCACCAAAGGCAAAAGTGTCGACAGGAACGTCACTATAAATACTTCCAGGACGCAGAGTTCGCCAGGTGAAAGAAGACCCAGCCCGCGTGGCGACCAAAATATCCTTCTGGTTCGAGGTAGCATCGATCCTGATGGTGCCCGCCACCGCTCCTCCTTGAGACGGGGTTAGCTCCCATGTCATCCTCCTCTTGGAAGCCAAACGATACAAAGCTGTCAGTGGCAGTTGACGCTCAAACTGCCGCATGTACAGGGCTACGCCCTTTGCCGTAAAGAACCAGTCTTCCTTGATCTTCAGTATCTTCGCTTCAGTGGAGATCAAGCGGTCACCAAACAGAAAGATCGGTTTCAAGAAAGTCACATTCTCGAATTCAGCAGATTTCAGTTTGCCGCTCTCCATCATACTTTGGAGAAAAATAGACGACTGATCCCGGATTTGCAACATCCTCTCGGGAGGCTGATCCAGCATGATGGCAGCCTTCGCTGGGTTAATAACTTCCTCGTTGAAGTCAACCCCCATCTGGAAAAGGGAAACATCCAGAAGGACTTCGTTTAGCAAGGGGATAGTCATCGACACTGACACAGCAAAAAAAAATCAGACTGCAAGGAAAAAATTTAGAGGCTTTAAAGATAAGACATTTGGGGCACATCAGCAGCCTGGCGCATAATCAGGGCCGAAGCCCATGCGCGTCAATAGTGAAGCTTCGGCGCATAATCAGGGGCTAAACCCATGTGCGTCAGCAGTAAAGCTCCGGCACATAATTGTCACGCCCCGATTCGGGGAATCTTTCGTCCTCGCTTCGATTCATGCCGAATCGTTCGTCATCGCTAAAGCGTGATACCGTACAAGTCTGGTATTGCACTTGTACAAGGCAAGAACGTGCACTGTTATGTCATTTAGAAACATTTGAAACCCAGCCACATTTCAGAAATATTGAGGACACAATATAGAAAGAAGAAATACTCATTTTATTCATAATTGTAGTCAGAATACAACTTTTCTCGATAATATTTGAAATACCATTTCGGCTACATTGATTCATGAAAAGAAGTACAACTGATAGGCTGCCATAAAATAACTTCCCGTTCTATACATCATGCCCCTTTAGTACTTTTGAAATTTAAACAGCTATCTTTTGAAAACTTCGCAATACTTTGTGCGTCTTTAGGAAAAACAACTTGAAAGGAAACAGCAGTTCAGAAAGCTTTAGTTGCGATATACGCCCGATCCTTCTTCAGTACCTGTGGAGGAGGGGTCAGCACATTATAACAATGCGCTGGTGAGCCCCGTTGGCCCACTCAGCTAAACCAACATTTTATTAATGACAAGCATTTTAAAGATATGAACTCATTAGGGACAGGCAACATTTAGATTAAATCACAATTCAAATAACATGGTATTTCATGAAACCATGTTTAATTTACCATTGGCCGAATCCTGCTTTTTTGTACAAGATATAGGATAATAATAATATACTTACCACCCCTGCATAAGACAATCGTTAGCATGCATTCGGACTGGATCGTTGGTGAAACTGCACCATAAAGGACTTTCCAACGGGTATTACGGTGTACCATTCCAGAGTAGGTTACAAGCCTAGTCGAATGTCCCGCAATACCTCGTGCCACCATAGCACGACCAACTGTTTCCCCTAGGTCGAGCCGGTCCCCGGTGCCCCAAGTACCGTCCCGAAGAAACTACTCAAATCTTGTGCACAAAGATGTCCATGACCACGCGAATGCATAACCGACTCAACAGTACACAATTGCATGGTATTTAATAAGCTAACATTTAATACGCATCATTCTCATATTCAACATCTCAGGCATCAATTTATTTCAATTCGACTTTCATTTCATTTCAGCATTTCAATGTTCTAGGGACAAGCATAATTCTCATTGTCGTTAACAGTGTAATCAATTCTTTCAATGTTCAATGTTCAATCTGCAGCTTCTTAGTGGTATTGACTTGTGCATTAGCAACTTGGTATCGATCAACGGATGTTGCAAGATATTTATTTAATTGGCATGAAGGAATAGCGAGAGGGACAATACCACCACAGAGATCCATACTCACCAGATTAGAGAATCGCCGAGAGAGAGAGGAACACTTGCACGCTTAGCCTTCCGTCACACGTCAGTCTGCATTAGCACCAAAAGTTTGGTTAATAAACCGTCTCGTGGTGTTCTCTTCTCTAAGAATTCTCAAGAATGAATGCTATGCAATTCGATAAAAACGGAAAAGAATCAAATCATCGAAAATTATTCAAAAAAGTATCCATCAAAACCAAACAACAAAACCAGCAGCAAAACATCCAGAGAAAACTCTTGGACGCATTTCAAGAGAAACCAATCCATTAGTTGGAAAGGTTCTTATGCACTTGTCCGTGATCGATTCGGTGTCGACGGTAAGTTTCCCCAATACTCGGTTCCGACCGAGTTAGCTAAGCCACAAGCCTTACATAGTGAACCGCTAGGCGCGGGGCACTACATAATATACCACTAAGAAAAAGTTTCGTCCTCGAAACTTAAACCAAAAGTCCTACCTCAAGATTATCAAACAGCGAGGGATATTTCACCCGCATCTCCTCTTCTAATTCCCATGCCGACTCCTCGACTGCATGGTTCCGCCAAAGCATGTTGACCAAGGATACTGTTTGATTCGCAAAACTTTCTTTTTCCTGTCCAAAATCTGGACAGGCTCTTCAGTGTAGGATAGGTCAGCGCTCAGCTACAGCTGATCGAAGTTCACTACATAGCTTGGATCATGTACGTACTTTCGTAGTTGGGACACATGGAAGACATCGTGCACATCAGCCAGAGCCGGAGGTAGTGCAAGTCGATAAGCCACTGAGGCTACCTTCTCTAAAATCTCAAATGGTCCAACGAATCTCGGGCTCAGCTTTCCTTTCATCCCAAACCGCATCACACCTCGCATGGGTGTTACCTTCAAGAATACATGATCACCTGCTATGAATTCCAAAGGTCGTCGATGTACGTCCGCATAACTCTTCTGTCGACTTTGAGCAACTCTAAGTCTTTCTCGAATTAAGCAAACCCTCTCGACGGCTTATTCCACGAGTTCTGGTCCGAGCACTTGCCGTTCACCGACTTTATCCTAACCTATCGGTGATCGACATTTCCGTCCATACAAGGCTTCGTACGGGGCCATCTGGATACTTGCCTGATAACTGTTGTTATAGGCAAATTTTGCCAATACGAGATGTGCGTCCCAATTTGTCTTCGAGTCGAGCACGCACAATCTCAACATATCTTCAAGAATTTGATTTACTCTCTCTGTCTGACCATCAGTCTGCGGATGGTATGCCGTATCGAAGTTCAACTTTGTGCCCATTGCTGAGTGCAGACTTATCCAAAATTGCGACAAAAATCTTCCATCTCTATCCGACACTATAGAAGCTGGCACCCCATGTAATCGGACAATTTTATTTATGTAGATCTGAGCCAACCGTTCTACGCCCCATGTAACTTTTATTGGAATGAAATGAGCCAAATTGGTTAATTTATCCACGATAACCCAAATTGCATCATTCCTCTTCTGAGTTCTTGGTAAGCCGACGATAAAGTCCATACAGATATTATCCCACTTCTACAGTGGAATAGCCAAATTTTATAGTTCTCCGCCTGGCCGTTGATGTTCGGCCTTTACACACTGACAATCTAAGCATTGTGACACGAATAGCACCACATCCTTCTTCATGCCATGCCACCAAAATATTTTGCGCAGATCCTTATACATTTTTGTGCTTCCCGGATGCAAGGAATACTTCACAAAATGAGCCTCGGTCAGTATTTCCTTCCCGATATCCTCATCCTTAGGGACGCACAATCTCCCCTTGACACGAATAGTGTCATCTTCAACGGTAAAGTCCGATGCCTTTTCTGCTAGAATCAACTCGCGTATCTTCTACAGAAACGGGTCATCCTTCTGAGTAATCTTAATCCTTTCCTGGAGACTCGGCTCAAGCTATAACTGAGCCAGCTGTACATTCTGCGGACGAATCCTGAATTCGTTGCCCATCTCTTCAAGATCTCGTAGTACCTCTTTTGCTATTGCTAGTGACCCAACAAATTTTTGACTCAAGGCATCAGCTAACACATTTCCTTTACCCGGCATGTAGAAGATTGTCAAGTCATAGTCCTTGATCAATTCTAACCAATGTCGCTGCCTCAAGTTCAATTCCTTCTGCGTGAATATGTATTTCAGGCTTTTGTGATCCGTGAAGATCTCGCAGGACACACCATAGAGATAGTGTCGCCACAATTTCAACACAAACACAATCGTCGCCAGTTCTAAATCATGAGTTGGGTAATTCTTCTCATGCTTCTTGAGCTGTCTCGACGCATAAGATATTGTCTTCCTACGTTGCATGAGAACACATCCCAAACCAAGTCCCGATACGTCACTGTAGATCTGAAATCCCTCAGAGCCCTCTGGAAGTGCTAAAATTGGAGCCGTGACGAGTCGCTGCTTGAGTTCTTGAAAACTATTCTCGCAGTCGTCGGTCCACTTAAATACGACTCCCTTCTGAGTTGGGCGAGTCAAAGGCGATGCGATTCTTGAAAAGTCTTTCACAAACCTACGGTAGTATCCGGCTAAACCAAAGAAACTCCGTATCTCACTAGCTGATGCAGGCTGCTTCCAGTCTATAACTGCCTCAATCTTCTTTGGGTCAACGGCAACACCTTCTGCCGAAACAATATGTCCTAGAAACGACATGCTGTTCATCCAAAATTCGCACTTGCTTAGTTTTGTATACAGCTGGTTGTCCCGCAGCGTCTGAAGTACTTCTCTCAAGTGCTCGATATGCATCTTCCTGTCCTTTGAGTATATCAAGATGTCATCGATGAACACAACAACAAACTTGTCTAAGAACGGTCGAAACACTCTATTCATTAGATCCATAAAGGCTGCTGGAGCATTAGTCAAGCCGAATGGCATGACCAAAAACTCATAGTGTCCATATCTCGTACGGAATGCTGACTTAGGGACATCCTCGGATCTGATCTTCAATTGATGGTATTCTAAACGAAGATCGATTTTAGAAAACACTGTCGTCCCTTGTAGCTGATCGAATAGATCATCTATCCTTGGTAAGGGGTACTTGTTACGGATGGTTGCTTTATTCAATTCTCTGTAATCGATGCACAGCCGCATCGTCCCATCCTTCTTCTTTACGAACAGCACTGGAGCTCCCCACGGAGATACACTTGGGCGAATGTATCCCCGGTCTAGCAATTCTTGTAGCTGTACCTTTAGTTCCTTTAATTCTGTCGAAGCCATCCTGTACGGCGCCTTTGATATCGGGCGAGTACCCGGGAATGTATCAATTGTGAATTCGATTTCTCTATCCGGCGGCATTCCAGGTATTTTGTTCGAAAATACATCGGGGAACTCTGCCACAATTTTGTTCAGATTTGAGCCTACACTCTTCATCCGAGTGTCTTGAACAGAAGCGAGAAATCCCTCACACCTTGAGTACAGCATGTGCCTTGCTGTAACTGTCGATATGACCATGGGTCCTTGGAACGTCGAGCCGTACAAGTAAGAGAACTCTGTTTCACCAGGTAGGCGAAACACAACTCTCTTATCCGCGTAGTCGATTGTTGCATGACAGACGCTGAGCCAGTCCATTCCCAAGATAATATCGTACTCTTTGATGACAAGTACAATTGCGTCCAGAGATAAAGTCTTGCCTCCAATCTTAATGTAGCCGTCCCTGCAAATCAAAGTTGCAGGCATATCTACTCCCGAAGGAGTACTAACACACAAAGCTGTCTTTAGTTGAGTCATACAAAATTTATTTTTTGTTGCAAAATCAGAAGAGATAAAGCAATGAGTAGCACCAGAATCGAAAAGTACTCTTGCAGGTATGCCTTTGTACAGCAACATACATGTTATAACATTCTCTGCGGTCTGGGCCTCTGCCTGAGTCAAGGCATACACCCTTGCTTGCCCACCTTGTTGTTGATTTGGTGCATTCCCGTTCGGAACTGGTAACGCTGGTGGCGTTTGGCCACGATTTTGGTTGTTATGTTGGCCCCGGTTCTGATTGTTATATCCTCCACGGTACTGATTGTCGTTCGGACCATGATGGTTATAGTGCTGATCTCGTAGAAGATTTTGATTCCTTCCCTTTCTGTATTTAGATGCCCTGTGGCCCATGCCGCCACAATTGAAGCATCCGGCTCGACATTCTGCTTGTCGATGCCCATACCGATTGTACTTGAAGCAACGCGGTCCTTGATATTCACCCTTATTTTCGCCCGTATTATGACGCTTAGGAACGTCATTCCTCTCTGCAGCCAAGGGTCGTTTATGGTTGCTACCCTGGTTGTGCAGTATTGTCCCACGACTAACTGGTGGATGAAATCTTTCCATCTCAAGAGCTATCTCATACGCCTCCCGATAAGACGTACACTTCCGACTTAGCACATCGCGCTGTAGGCCCTCATTCAAGCCTTGTACGAATCTTCCTCGCTTTGCATCATCATTCGGGACCATGTATCCAGCGAAGACAACTCTCTTCAAAAATTCATTTCATAATCGTCCACTGACATACTGCCATGTCGGAGTTCTACGAACTCATTCTTTTTCTGTTGACGGACAGCTGGTGGAATGAATTGCGCAATGAAAGCCTGTTTGAAGGTCTCCCAAGATATCTTTATATCCTGACTATTTCCGCAAAGTGCTTGTCTCTGCGAAATCCACCATTCCTGGGCCTTGAGACGAAGTTGTACAGCGGTACACTCCACTCTCTTGCTGCCCTGTATATTTCAAAAATAGCCCTCAAGTGTGTTCAAGAAGCCCATCACCTCATCTGGCTGCTCTCTCCCATTAAACTCAGGCGGGTCGCAGCTCTTAAATTCGGATAACTTGAAGCTCGTTCTCTTCCGTGTCGGCGTTTCAGGTTTCTCTGCCGGCACTTCTAAGGTCTCGGTTGCTGCGGCCTTTGCAGAAATATTAGAATCGACCGTCAGCTTGGTGACAATCTGAGTTAGACTATCCACTTGCTTTTGTTGAGCATCTAGCTGCTCCTGAAACTGATACTGAAGCTGCTCTTGAAGCGCGCGATGTTGAGCTTTGCTCTACTTCCTCTGAGCCTCCATTTGTTTAATCAGTTTCTCAATTGGGTCAGACGATGAATTCGTCTTTGCGCTATCACCCTTGGTCATTCTACAACAAAAAAATAATTCCATTAGCACTCATAAAATATTTATGGGCTTATTGTATGGAACAGTATTTCATGCCAGCGCTATCGACACCATCAATCGAGAAAATTTGCATCAAAACTTTCTTTTTGAAAACATTTTGGAAATCCGAGGATTTGAAACCGTGCTCTGATACCAACTTGTCACGCCCCGATTCGGGGAATCTTTCGTCCTCGCTTCGATTCGCGCCGAATCGTTCGTCCTCGCTAAGGCGTGATGTCGTACAAGTCTGGTGTTGCACTTGTAAAAGGCAAAAATGTGCACTGTTATGTCATTTAGAAACATTTGAAACCCAGCCACATTTCAGAAACATTGAGGACACAATATAGGAAGAAGAAATACTCATTTTATTCATAATTGTAATCAGAATACAACTTTTCTCGATAATATTTGAAATGCCATTTCGGCTACATTGATTCATGAAAAGAAGTACAACTGATAGGCTGCCATGAAATAACTTCATGTTTCATATATCATGCCTCTTTAGTACTTTTGAAATATAAGCAGCTATCTTTTGAAAACTTTGCAATACTTTGTGCGTCTTTAGGGAAAACAACTTGAAAGGAAACAGCAGTTCAGAAAGCTTTAGTTGCGATGTGCACCCGATCCTTCTCTAGTACCTGTGGAGGAGGGGTCAGCACATTATAACAATGCACTGGTGAGCCCCGTTGGCCCACTCAGCTAAACCAACATTTTATTAATGACAAGCATTTTAAAGATATGAACTCATTAGGGACAGGCAACATTTAGATTAAATCACAATTCAAATAACATGGTGTTTCATGAAACCATGTTTACTTTACCATTGGCCGAATCCAGCTTTCCTGCACAAGATACAGGATAATAATAATATACTTACCGCCCCTGCATAAGACAATCGTTAGCATGCATTCAGACTGGGTCGTTGGTGAAACTGCACCATAAAGGACTTTCCAACGGGTATTACGGTGTACCATTCCAGAGTAGGTTGCAAGCCTAGTCGAATGTCCCGCAATACCTCGTGCCACCATAGCACGACCAACTGTTTCCCCCTAGGTCGAGCTGGTCCCCAGTGCCCCAAGTACCGTCCCGAGGAAACTACTCAAACCTTGTGCACAAAGACGTCCATGACCACACGAATGCATAACCGACTCAACAGTACACAATTGCATGGTATTTAATAAGCCAATATTTAATACGCATCATTCTCATATTCAACATCTCAGGCATCAATTCATTTCAATTCGACTTTTATTTCATTTCAGCATTTCAATGTTCTAGGGACAAGCATAATTCTCATTGTCGTTAACAGTGTAATCAATTATTTCAATGTTCAATATTCAATCTCCAGCTTCTCAGTGGTATTGACTTGTGGCATTAGTAACTTGGTATCGATCAACGGATGTTGCAAGATATTTATTTAATTGGCATGAAGGAATAGCGAGAGGGACAACACCACCACAGAGATCCACACTCACCAGATTAGAGAATCGCCGAGAGAGAGAGGAACACTTGCACGCTTAGCCTTCCGTCACGCGTCAGTCTGCATTGGCACCAAAAGTTTGGTTAATAATCCGTCTCGTGGTGTTCTCTTCTCTCAGAATTCTCAAGAATGAATGCTATGCAATTCGATGAAAACGGGCAAGAATCAAATCATCAAAAATCATTCAGAAAAGCATCCATCAAAACCAAGCAACAAAACCAGCAGCAAGACATCCAGAGAAAACTCTTGGACGCATTTCAAGAGAAACCAATCCATTAGTTGGAAATGTTCTTATGCACTTGTCCGTGATCGATTCGGTGCTGACGGTAAGTTTCCCAAATACTCGGTTTCGATCGAGTTAGCCAAGCCACAAGCCTTACATAGTGAACCGCTAGGAGCGGGGCACTACAATAATCAGGGGCTAAACTCATGCGCATCAGCAGTAAAGCTTCGGCACATAATCAGGGCCCAAGCCCATGCGCATCAGCAGCGAAGCCTCAGCGCAGAATCAGGGCCTAAACCCATGCGCGTCAGCGGAATAGCCTCAGCGCATCATCAGGACAGAAGTCCATGCGCGTCGGCAACAAGGAGTTAGGGCACAACAACAGGATACAACTCATCCGTATGCCCCAAACTCGTCTAAAAAAAGTTAGGAACCACAAAGTCAGAAGGTACCCACCCGTCACCGCTGGTCGAACATCGGTGGGAGTCACAGTGACGACAGGAGCGTCCTCCTCATCGAACTCCATCGGCTCCTTACCCCGGCCTTGTCCTGGGCTAGCACCACCACGAGGAGTTTTGGGAGCCATCTCGTAAAAAAGAAGTTAGGGTTTTTTGAAAGAAGAACTCTAAAGAAGAAGAAAGCAAAGAGAAGAAGAACTCTCTCTCTCTCTCCATCAGACGCCTATTTATAGGCTTGGGCATACGCGGAAACCGATGAAGAGTGACGTCAGCCACCGCTTGGGGTTCTGCGAAATAATAATAGCAAATAATCCAAAAAGATCATCATTAATCTTTTTTTATTTTGAAGCGTTATCATTTGCATTTAAAACTGAGAGGAGCATACGCCTCATCACAGATACGCGGAGCAATCATGCGCCCGGACAGTCATGCGTCTCATTGAAGACACCACCATGCTTCTTATTCAAAGTATTCCATAACTTGACGAAAAGTTTTAAAAACTTTGAAGCGGGTCTTGTGGAAGCATGGAATTTCAGAAGCATATATAGGCCAGAATTCCTATGCGCTTAACACCACTCAAACATGCACCAGGGAGCTCAAACGAAGTACTTGGCACAGCAAAGGACAGCAAAAGTATATACATCAAAAGAAAATTTTTATTTCATATAAAAGTCTATTACATGTCTAAAGAAAGGCTTTACAAAGGAGAACTTCTATAAAAAGAAATATCCTAAGACTACAGCCAGGCGCAGCAAACTGCCTTACGTCCCCTGCCAGGCGCATCCTCCGTCAGGCGCATCTCTTCAGTGTCTCAGACTAGGCATATCTCCTCGACGTCTCAGTCAGGCGCATCATGAAGTCTCAGCATATGTGCTCCACTTCGATCCGATCAAGTGCTTCGGCTAAAGAAGCAGCTTTGAGCATAACAAGAGCGGGCGATCAACCCCACTCTAGCAGGTGGAAGAGCTCTCCAAAGCCCAAGTAAGAGGAGAGCACCGCAATTTCGATCTGCGGCTCTTCCAGCATAACAAAGACGGGACTCTAACATCCCGATCTTTGGATGCAACATGCACTTTCGGCCTACGTCGGGACCCTGTGATTCCGACTTTTGGATATAACCGTCACCTTCACGAGTGCATACGAAGACGACTTGACGTATCTTCACCCTGGGGAGCGTCTTGGCAACAGAATGTACTCGGGCAAAGAAGTTCATCTTCGTCGAGAAGTCAAGGGAGAGACAACAAAACTCTCTCAAATTGTTGCTATTTATAGGACAGGGCAAATCAAATCCATGCGCCAAGTGGCAACCTTCCCGAAGTTAGTGCAATGAACTTGCATTTACGATGATGAATTTGCCTCTTCGAATTCAGCCAAGTCAGAGAGTCATTAAATGACCCGAAGAACTTAACAGACAGACCAACAAGGATGCGCCATCAGCACCAAGCGCCCCGTATGGATGCGCCCAACAAAGCACAGATCTATGCGTCCTGGTAAACACGGACCTATGCGCCTAGTGGGGTACAAATCGATGCGCCCACTTCGACTCGTCACCCACCAAGCAATTAATGTGAAAGTGATAGAGTTGGCAGCATGTCCCCCGAGGACTGAACAGTCAACATCTTTCTATAGAAAATGAAGCGCTACGGACGTCAGCATCATCATTACTCTCCTCTGACGATTATAAACCACGTGGCCGACCAACCACTCGCATGCGCCTCCGCAACCGTGTGCCCGAAGATTTACATGTGCCTCAAAAGCCATACGCCTCTGACTTACTTCTGATCACAGAAGTCAAGTCGCCGCATGTGCCTTCCCGGCATGTCACTACCACATTTCTAGTTGAGGGTATTTTTGTCATTTTGAATTTATTTGAATTTAATATATATTTATTGGAATGGTGATTTTAATATTATTTAATTAATTGCCATGTGTTGTGATTAGCCCTAACCTAGATTGGACCTAACCTATATTAGTCATAGCTAGTCTTAGTTAATCATGGTTAGTATTAGTTAGTTATGATTAGTTTTGGTTAAGTCATGATTAGTTAGAGCTAACTAGGTTGCAACTTAAGACTAGTGTGAAACCTAGATTTTAGACCCTTGATTAGACTAGATGGAAGGAGAGCCATTGATCTATTCCCAAAACCCTAACCCTAGAGTATTGGGCGGCCACTAGGGACACCCCCCCATTTAATGTCTCCCAAAAATACTTGCCTCTTTTGTTTATTCCTCCATTTCTTCAAGAGCAAGGTTTGTTCTTCTTTCAAACTTTTCTATTTTAATCAATACTCATCTATTTTTATTCAAACTTCTTGCATTGTAACCTAATTTCTATTCTCCTACTGTTGGTGGAGGCTAACTTCAGTTTTGGTATCCATTAGAGCTTTGAGCTAGCTAGAGGGAATCTCCATTGTTGAGCTTTCTTGAGGAAGAGCACCACATAGGTAACTTCCTATTCTACCATTAGATTTACGATTTCTTAGCATGGTTGCAAAGCCCTAGGTGTCCTCTAACTGTAGGAATAGGTTTCGTGTGGTTTTGTGTCATTTACGTGTCCGTATCGGACATGTATCAGTCTAGGTTCATTAGTGTTCGACGAAATGTCACAGTGGGCATTTTGACCCTGTTTTAGAAAAGTTTTTGAATAGGAATACTCGTTTTTAGGTGGCTTATTGATTTTCCATTGACTGAGATGGATTTGAGTCCAGTTCGTATCGGGTAGGACCCGTGGAAATGCCCCGTGCGTGCGCGACAGCACTGTCCTGCTACTCGCGAGTTCGTGTGGCTTGTTCTGGACACGTGGATGCGTGTCCTTAGACCCAGAGCTTGGGGCAATGTCCGACACGACACCCCCAAGGCCTCGTGTCCATTGAGTTTGTGTCGAGTGAGAAAATTGACTCGCACTGGACACGGGTGCACTGTTGTCTGAACACAGTTCATGTGTATTGGATTTATGTAGGTTTGGACACATTCGTGTCCTATTTTTGGACATGATACAATATGGATAACACGAACACATATTAGCAATTAATTACCAACCATCAACCTAGCCTATTTACTGATATTTCAATGTTGTAATGGGAATCTCCCATTTAACTGATACTGTCAAGTATCAGTGAGTGTTACACTGTTTTCTTCCATTCATTTTGCTTGTAAATGTTAATATCATGTAATTAGTTGTGGGTTTAGATGTTGTTACATTTAGATATCATGTTAGGGTTCAGTTCTTGGTGTTTTAGTTGGTTAATTGTATTCGAAATTACATTGGGTTGGCATTGATTCCAGTTTTTTCCCAAAACTGAGTGTTAAGTTCAATCCCTATTAACCCACTGTTTGTTTCTATTTGATTTGCAATTAGATATTGGTAACATGTGATTAATGGGGTGTGGTTACTGTTATACATAGATAACCTGTTAGAGATTAGGTTGGCATGGGGATTAGTTCATTTCCTTTTCGAATTGTATTGATTTGGGACTTGATTCAAATCACAGAACACACACACTTTGATGCAACCTGAGAATTTAGCATCTAATGGTGATATACTCAATGTTTACTGAACCTGGGTTGCTTTGAACCTGAGAATGGTTTACACACACAAGAATCTGGGATTTTTCCTGAGTTTAAACCATTATCATTCACTGTTTTGTTAAAACTGAAACCTGGGTTTTTCTATACTTGTATATACATATCACTGTCACTTTGATTCAACCTGGGATTAACCCATATACTCTCATGTACACCACCCTATACACACTTGAACCCCTACACACACAAAGACACATTTCCTGTCACTTCATTCCCTTGACACAACTGAGACATTGTCATACTGTTGCACATGTTACACACACCAATTCTGAAAAGGCTTGCATGTATACACACAAATCTGGGACTTCATTTGTAAACTGTAAATCTGAACAACTGAGACACACTTGGCATTTGTACCAAACCTGAGATTGAATACCTGTTTTCATAAATATGCTAATCCATTACATGTTCCTAACTGTATACACATATGTACACAAGCCTATTACACATCCACATGTTCTTTTCTCTCTATCCCCCCTCTCTATATAAATGTAATATATATAGCTAAATGTGTGAATGTGAAAATAGAGATTCCTATTGATATATACATATATGTGTATATGGAGATATATATATATATATATATATATATATATATATATATATATATATATATATATATATATATATATATATATATATATATGGAGTGTATGTGTACTGCCTATAAGGGCCTATGGCCTATAACCTAGGTACATAGTCTATGGTAGTCTTGTGTGGTATTGTGTATATGGAATATACACATGTGTAGAGTCATATAGACTAGTGTATGGTGTATACTAGCTAGGGTAGACTGGTTAGGCCTAGTGAGTCTTCATTGAGTCTAGGTTGACCTAGTTGACCTAACCTTGACTTTTTAGTTGACTAAAGTTGACCAGGGTTGACTTTGGTCTAGGGTTGATCTAATATCATGTAGACTGCATCATAGTAGCTTACTTTATTAGCTGGACATGTTGTGACTTGTACTGTTCTGTTTAGGAGCCAGACACCACTCTTCAGGCAGTATTTCATTCAGACGTTCAGGATATCAGGCGAGTACATTCTCTGACCGTTTCATACTTGATAGGATTTACATTTATGCTCTAGATTACTTTACTTGATGCTGTCACGATGTTTAACACGAATTGGTACTATATGGATCCCTTCATGAGATGTTATCCCCCTCGGGAGCATCGGGTTACAGTATGTCATGTGCGTTTCACTTTCATCATGTACTCCGGTGCTTTCACCATTCATGTGCACTCTCGTGATTCATGTACTCTCATGTTCACGAAGCCCTCATGTATACTATCATGTGCACCCTATTATGGGCCTTCATGTGATATCATGTGCAATAACATAACCTGTCTGGATCCTTGTGTATTGATTGGGGTACGGGGGAGTATAAATGGTCATGTGAACAATTCCAAAGTAGTATACTCATGTGCAAACTCTTAGATTACTCATGTGCAAATTCAAGCCGTTCACATGTTCGTCTTGTACTCTAAAATTACTAGTTCACTGTAGTTCTCTATTTATAGTATCTATTTACATTACAGCTCTCTCTCTCTTTTACTTCATGTATATTCTGCAACGTTTCATGTATCTTACTCTATTGCATATTTATATATCCTGTCACATTATGAACTGCGTGAGATGTACTGTGCTCGCTCCAGTCCTGACTAGACCTGTTAAAATATTACAGATGACTTCGAGGAGCTGTGTCCCACCTATTACGGAGCAGGCTTAGATGACACACTTGAGCTGAACCCTCAGGAGGACCCAGCATTGCCGGATGACACTACCCCTATAGACTAGGCTAGTTAGCTAGGCTAGTTCTATTATTTTCATGTTATGATACACTTGTATATATTGGAGTTGTACTCTGGATTTGTGGAGATGTTATCTTAGGTTTCAGTTATCTCTCTATATTGTATTATTCATCTGTGGATTCTGTGTTTCATCTTTTCTATCGTATCGTACTTCTTCCTTAGTTGTGATTGAGTTGTACTTATTTATGTCACCTCCATTCGAAGTGTATAAACTGTACAGGTACCTTAACTGTTAGATGTATGTGACCTAGGACAGCGTTCTACCGCCGACACTGTGGCGTAGGCTGGACGTAACCACTTCTCGTGCCCTTACACTGGGTGTGGGTCGTGACACATTTTTAGTGGTGGCCCATACAGGTCGAGTTTATGTAGTGGTATTCGAACTAGAGTATCACTACAGCCTGCAGTAGGATTAGGATATTTTTGGAGGTATTCAATCACATTAGGAAAAAAACTCTTGACTGAATTCCTGCCATCTAAGCTCATCTTGAAGATTGCTTCCTTGAAATAACTGTCCTTCCTTGAATTATCGTTTCTATTTCTGTATTGATTTCTTGTTTGATTTGTCTCCAGGATGGTGATTGAGACACGATCACATCGCTCTGGCCCAGCAGACACGGGTGAGAGGTCTACCACCCCTCGCCCGATTGTGGACGTTGGGACCACAGTACCCCCTGTTTCTGCTCATATAGGAGCGTCTGTAGCTTTCGAGAGTGTACCTCCACCTGTCCGGAGGTCTTCCCCCGTTATTCCGGATACGTTCCAGCAGCAGTTACCTTCAGGGGCAGTGGCTCAGATGTTTACCCTTTTCCAGTAATTTCTGGAGACTCAACATCAGATGCAGCAGAGTCAGTCTGCTGATCTCCGACAGAGCATACACGATACCCACCAGTTGGTCAGGGCGACAGTAGAGCTGGTGGCTGCTCGGCCACTGGGAGGTCAGATTCAATATTAGTATCAGCAGAGGCCTGTTCAGCAGCACCTTCAGGGTCAGGAACGTGCATATTTCTACCAAGCATCCAGACAGCGGCAGGACTCTAGGTGCAACTTCTGCAAGAAGGCAGGCTATGGGTGGAACGACTGCAGGATGAGGCTTGGCAGGTGTTTACTTTGTGGTTCAGCAGAGCATCGATGTAGGGAGTGTCCCAGGAGCCAGACAGCAATGACTCAGGTAGCAGCAGAAGCTAGGGCTCCGACAGAGCAGCCGAAGGGACCACCGTTACAGACGCAGCAGACCTCTAGACAGCAGCAGGTTACCAGTTGCCCTTTCTATAGAAAACCAGGTCACGATTGGAGTAAATGCCGGATGAGGTTAGGCAAATGCCTACTTTATGGGGCATCATATCACCAGTTAAGAGAGTGTCCCAATAATCCTGGACGGACAGCTCAAAGAGCTGGAGCGAGGGCTCCGGTGAGCCAGCAGGAGGGACTACCCTTTCAGACTCAGCAGCAGAGTTTTATACAGCATCAGACTGGAGGAGGCCAGCAGGGGCGAGCTTACGCTATGGCAGCTAAGAGTGCACAGGCAGTAGGAGAGCTTACCGCAGGTTCTGTTCATCTCAATTCCGTTCCTTGTCATATTTTAACCATCTCGAAATTCAGTTCCAACAGATCCTGCTTATCGTTCTTGTTCGTAGATAAATCTGATTCTTGGTATTCATTGTCGATTTAATTTTTTTTTTCTGCCAAGATAAATCATATGGGCTAGGTCACCTCAGTTATGGGATCTAGGATCTTCGATGGTCGTGTTAGCTGGCATAGTGAGGACATATAGTCAGATTTTGGACGTAATTCTCGGGTGTAGAAATTTAAGGTTTTTGCTGTCAAGCATGCGGCAATGCAAAAATTTTAAATACCATAATTCTAGAGGTATGTACCTTAGTCAAGGACTCTGTGATTATCGTAGCCTTGCTCACTAGCATGACGAAGACTCTGAGTAACATGATTTTGGACAGACGCATATGATTATCAGATTATATCTTGAGAAGGTTTTTAAACAGATCATCTCTATCATACCCTCATGTTGTTATAAAATTGTATTCTATCATCAATAACTTAGGAGTAGGGATATTTTAGTTTTGTAGAACTTATTCATATGTACATCTTTCATAGTGTAATGATATGACGACTTGTAGGGTGTCTGTACCCTAGAGATGGTAGTTAGCATTGGTATTAGAATAATAACCCATTGTAGATGATACCCCTGACCAATCAATTTCCATATAGGATATTAATATGTCTTACAGCCTTGATGATTTATTATTTTTTCCCTTACCCTTCCAATAAGGCACCAATGACCTTCGTGTCCTACTCGGACACGCCATCTTGTGCTTCATCATTATCACACGACCTTTCTGACACGTAGACTCAGATACACAATTCACACTTTACCCTTTTGCAATTGACACTTCATTCCCTAGCTACTTAGGCATATAACCTACAAATTTGATCATATCCTACATATAGATGAACTACTGTACTACCTTAGTATCCTGTATACCTGAAGAGTCCACACAAATTGGCACTGCACCTTAGCACAGGCCCTGCACTTCACATAACATTCATTGCATGTCCTTGATTCATATGCACTCATTCATTCCTGTACTTCACATACTTTCACCCCATTGCATGTCCTGCCCCTTGTTTTGGTTAAATTGCTGCTTGTGCTAGTAAACCTCCATGTTAGGCTAATGTTATGCATTGTGTATAATATTATAGGGATATATGTGATAAGTAATTGGGTTAAGGGGTTCTGCATATATTATATAGATTAGGCATATGAGACGGTTAGTCTATATGTATGCATAGATGATACACTTAGAATAGTGTGGGTTCTATGGGGTTATATTAGAGATGTATGGGTATTAGAGGGTAAGATATATGGGGTTATGTGAGGTATTTAGAGTATGTGTTATGGTTAAGGGTTAGAAGTTATGAGTCTAGTTTAATGTAGAGTATACATGTGTATGTTGAACTTAGGATTTAGTTGGTCTTGATATTTTTAACACTATAGACTATTTAGGTCTGAACCCTAGATTAGCCATTGACCCAATAGTCCAAGTTGACTTAGTTGACTAGTTTTGACCAAGTACTTGGATGTTGACAAATTGACTAGTTGTTGACCGGTAGTTGACCATTGACTATGTTTGACTTAGTTGATTAGAGATAGGATTAGAAGTGGGTTGTTGTTTGTTTTGTTATTTGATCATGTTTGATTATTTAGTAACAGGAGACCTTGTTTGTGTTTAGGTCGGAGACATGGTTTTTCTGCGGATATCTCCGACTCGTGGTACCATACGTTTTGGTGGAGGTGGGAAGCTTAGCCCGCGCTTCATCGGACCTTTCGTGATCAGCGGGAGAGTCGGTGACATGGCACACAGGCTAGACTTGCCACCTGTACTAGTGGGTGTCCACAACATATTCTACGTATCATAGTTGAGACGGTACGTGGCTGACCCTAGCCATGTACTCGATCACTCGGAGATTGAGGTGGGACCTACTCTCAGTTATCCAGAGCAGCCAGTGGAGATTCTGGATCGCCGAGAGAAGGTACTGAAAAACCAGGTGATACCCTTGGTTCGCGTTGCATGGAGGCATTATTCTCCAGGAGAGTCTACCTGGGAGCGGGAGGATGAGATGCGCGAGCGATACCCTTATCTTTTTGGATCGTGAGGTATGATTGTCCATCCTTCTCATCTGTCTAGTTTCGTCTTTCAATTTCGAAGACGAAATTTTTTTAAAGAGGGTAGATTTGTCACTACCACATTTCTAGTTGAGGGTATTTTTGTTATTTTGAATTTATTTGAATTTAATATATATTTTGGAATGGTGATTTTAATATTATTTAATTAATTGCCATGTGTTGTGATTAGCCCTAACCTAGATTGGACCTAACCTATATTAGTCATAGCTAGTCTTAGTTAACCATGGTTAGTATTAGTTAGTTATGATTAGTTTTGGTTAAGTCATGATTAGTTAGAGCTAACTAGGTTGCAACTTAAGACTAGTGTGAAACCTAGATTTTTAGACCCTTGATTAGACTAGATGGAAGGAGAGCCATTGATCTATTCCCAAAACCCTAATCCTAGAGTATTGGCCGGCCACTAGGGACACCCCCCCCATTTAATGTCTCCCAAAAATACTTGCCTCTTTTGTTCATTCCTCCATTTCTTCAAGAGCAAGGTTTGTTCTTCTTTCAAACTTTTCTATTTTGATCAATACTCATTTATTTTTATTCAAACTTCTTGCATTGTAACCTAATTTCTATTCTTCTACTGTTGGTGGAGGCTAACTTCAGTTTTGGTATCCATTGGAGCTTTGAGCTAGCTAGAAGGAATCTCCATTGTTGAGCTTTCTTGAGGAAGAGCACCACATAGGTAACTTCCTATTCTACCATTAGATTTATGATTTCTTAGCATGGTTGCAAAGCCCTAGGTGTCCTCTAACTGTAGGAATAGGTTTCGTGTGGTTTCGTGTCTTTTACGTGTCCGTATCGGACACGTATCAGTCTAGGTTCATTAGTGTTCGACGAAATGCCACAGTGGGCATTTTGACCCTGTTTTAGAAATGTTTTTGAATAGGAATACTCATTTTTAGGTGGCTTATTGATTTTCTATTGACTGAGCTGGATTCGAGTCCAGTTCGTGTCGGGTTGGACCCGTGGACAAGTCCTCCGCGCGCGCGACAGCACTGTCCTGCTACTCGCGAGTTCGTGTGGCTTGTTCTGGACACGTGGACGCGTGTCCTTGGACCCAGAGCTTGGGGCAATGTCTAAAACGACACCCCCAAGGCCTCGTGTCCATTGAATTTGTGTCGAGTGAGAAAATCGACTCGCACTGGACACGGGTGCACTGTTGTTTGAATACAGTTCGTGTGTATTGGATTTGTGTAAGTTTGGACACATTTGTGTCCTGTTTTTGGACACGATACAATATGGATAACACAAACACATATTAGCAATTAATTACCAACCATTAACCTAGCCTATTTACTGATATTTCAATGTTGTAATGGGAATCTCCCATTTAACTGATACTGTCAAGTATCAGTGAGTGTTACACTGTTTTCTTCCATTCGTTTTGCTTGTAAATGTTAATATCATGTAATTAGTTTTGGGTTTAGATGTTGTTACATTTAGATATCATGTTAGGGTTCAGTTCTTGGTGTTTTAGTTGGTTAATTGTATTCGAAATTACATTGGGTTGGCATTGATTCCAGTTTTTTCCCAAAACTGAGTGTTAAGTTCAATCCCTATTAACCCACTGTTTGTTTTCATTTGATTTGCAATTAGATATTGGTAACATGTGATTAATGGGGTGTGGTTACTGTTATATATAGATAACCTGTTAGAGATTAGGTTGGCATGGGGATTAGTTAATTTCCTTTTCGAATTGTATTGATTTGGGACTTGATTCAAATCACAGAACACACACACTTTGATGCAACCTGAGAATTTAGCATCTAATGGTGATATACTTAATGTTTACTGAACCTGGGTTGCTTTGAACCTGAGAATGGTTTACACACACAAGAATCTGGGATTTTTCCTGAGTTTAAACCATTATCATTCACTATTTTGTTAAAACTGAAACCTGGATTTTTCTACACTTGTATATACATATCACTGTCACTTTGATTCAACCTGGGATTAACCCATATACTCTCATGTACACCACCCTATACACACTTGAACCCCTACACACACAAAGACACATTTCTTGTCACTTCATTCCCTTGACACAACTGAGACATTGTCATACTGTTGCACATGTTACACACACCAATTCTGAAAAGGCTTGCATGTATACACACAAATCTGGGACTTCATTTGTAAACTGTAAATCTGAACAACTGAGACACACTTGGCATTTGTACCAAACCTGAGATTGAATACCTGTTTTCATAAATATGCTAATCCATTACATGTTTCTAACTGTATACACATATGTACACAAGCCTATTACACATCTACATGTTCTTTTCTCTCAATCCCCCCTCTCTATATAAATGTAATATATATAGCTAAATGTGTGAATGTGAAAATAGAGATTCCTATATATATATATATATATATATATATATATATATATATATATATATATATATATATATATATATATATATATATGGAGTGTATGTGTACTGCCTATAAGGGCCTATGGCCTATAACCTAGGTACATAGTCTATGGTAGTCTTGTGTGGTATTGTGTATATGGAATATACACATGTGTAGAGTCATATAGACTAGTGTATGGTGTATACTAGCTAGGGTAGACTGGTTAGGCCTAGTGAGTCTTCATTGAGTCTAGGTTGACCTAGTTGACCTAACCTTGACTTTTTAGTTGACTAAAGTTGACCAGGGTTGACTTTGGTCTAGGGTTGACCTAATATCATGTAGACTGCATCATAGTAGCTTACTTTATTAGCTGGACATGTTGTGACTTGTACTGTTCTGTTTAGGAGCCAGATACCACTCCTCAGGCAGTATTTCATTCAGACGTTCAGGATATCAGGCGAGTACATTCTCTGACCGTTTCATACTTGATAGGATTCACATTTACGCTCTAGATTACTTTACTTGATGCTGTCACGATGTTTAACATGAATTGGTACTATATGGATCCCTTCATGAGATGTTATCCCCCTCGGGAGCATCGGGTTACAGTATGTCATGTGCGTTTCACTTTCATCATGTACTCCGGTGCTTTCACCATTCATGTGCACTCTCGTGATTCATGTACTCTCATGTTCACGAAGCCCTCATGTATACTATCATGTGCACCCTATTATGGGCCTTCATGTGATATCATGTGCAATAACATAACCTGTCTGGATCCTTGTGTATTGATTGGGGTACGGGGGAGTATAAATGGTCATGTGAACAATTCCAAAGTAGTATACTCATGTGCAAACTCTTAGATTACTCATGTGCAAATTCAAGCCGTTCACATGTTCGTCTTGTACTCTAAAATTACTAGTTCACTGTAGTTCTCTATTTATAGTATCTATTTACATTACAGCTCTCTCTCTTTTACTTCATGTATATTCTGCAGCGTTTCATGTATCTTATTCTATTGCATATTTATATATCCTGTCACATTATGAACTGCGTGAGATGTACTGTGCTCGCTCCAGTCCTGACTGGACCTGTTGAAATATTACAGATGACTTTGAGGAGCTGTGTCCCATCTATTACGGAGTAGGCTTAGATGACACACTTGAGCTGGACCCTCAGGAGGACCCAGCACTGCCTGATGACACTACCCCTATAGACTAGGCTAGTTAGCTAGGCTAGTTCTATTATTTTCATGTTATGATACACTTGTATATATTGGAGTTGTACCCTGGATTTGTGGAGATGTTATCTTAGGTTTCAGTTATCTCTCTATCTTGTATTATTCATCTGTGGATTCTGTGTTTCATCTTTTCTATCATATCGTACTTCTTCCTTAGTTGTGATTGAGTTGTACTTATTTATGTCACCTCCATTCGGAGTGTATAAACTGTACAGGTACCTTATAAACTGTTAGATGTATGTGACCTAGGACAGTGTTCTACCGCCGACACTGCGGCGTAGGCTGGACGTAACCACTTATCGTGCCCTTACACTGGGTGCGGGTCTTGACAGGCCATGCTACTGAAGCCCCGTATGCGCCTCAAAAGCCATGCGCCCAGACTGGTTCGTGATTCCTAAAGATTAAGAGCTAAGTCTCCTCATGCGCCCGATTCCAGACGCAGCTCATCAGATCCTTCTCCACTAAATTCGAGATCTTTTAGCCATGGACGTACGCCACGTGTCCTTTGACTCAGTTCAGCCTATGAAGGGGTGCTAACCACCCAAGATCTCAGCAACAGAAAGATCCTCTCCACTGCCACGTGCCAGCCACAAATGCAGTATGAAGGATTCAACCCACAAATCATGGCGCATCATCCATGCGCCCTCCTCCCGCCAGCATCAGCCACGTGGCGTTCCCACGTACAAGCGCATCCTACATGTGCGCGCATGAGCAGCCCAACCTGCTGCTTATAAATAGAGGGATCATTTCCTTCTTCCACACACACAGAGAGATATACGAACATACACCGTCAAAGACAGAAGTAACCAGATCATCAGAGTTACAGAGGCGCACGTCTGCTCAGAGAGATCGGAAGAGACACTCAACGTCTTCTCCCCCTCCGCAAGCTCCGGCATCCAAAGCAACCCAGACTTTCAGAGAACCTAAAACCGTCGTCAGATCGTCAACGGAGTCAACGCATTACCACTCGCTCCACCGATACAGGACCCAGATAAAAAGAAAAGTGTACTCCCAGGACTACATCTAAGTCCTACATTGTAACACTGTTCTGTTTGTAATTAAAATTCCAATCAAAGATTTTAATGGCAAACAAGTAGATCTTCTTCAAAACTCAGTACTTACTGATCCGCAACTCGAAGTAGGATTGATGCTGCTGTGTTGAACCACTTCTATCCCGCCGAAGATGTCGTCGTCGTCGTCGTCGTCCAAGAGCTTTTGGCAATTCACTCCATTTCTAACATAAGCTTTGAGAGGTTTGGAATTGGAAAATGAAATGATGTAATTCAGGAATGAAGATCTGGCCATTAAATAGGCAGCTGGAGATTTGAAAGAGAGGGAAAATGGAGGGAAAAATTCGTTACAGAGCACATGGCTCTGCTGGCAAGGTTGTTGAAGAAAGAAGAGGAGTTGTTCTCCTCAACAGAAAGAAAGAAAATGGATACTAAAATATATAACAATTACTAGGGCCTCTTAAATAGGCTTCCTAAATGGGCTCCCTAAATGGGCTTCCTGAATGGGCTACTGCTAAATTCAGGCAGCCTACTTAGTTAAGTTGAAAAGAGCCCAACTAAATGGCTGAAAAAAATAAAAGAAAAATATAATAAGTTTAAGAAATAAATTCAAGGAAAAATGATTTAAGAGTTTATACGAATTGTTATAAAATTTTGAGAGGTAGAGTTACAGCAATATTGATATAGTGAACATAAGGACAATGCTATGTTTAAGTAGCAACAAGATAGTGATTATATGAATATTAGTGACTTCAATAGTTAAACTTAATTGATTAGCCATATTCAAAAATATGATATAATCATTGGGCTAACAAAACTAATGTATATTTTTCAAACATCATTGGAGACTCATCTTAGTTCTTTTGGGAGATGGAACTGGGACATACTGTATATCCAAAATTTCTCAAATATAAAATATTCGGTTGTTTACCACTAACAAGTTGTATATATAAAATAATATGGTAGGCAATGCGTTTAAATTTAACTAAAGATGCAACATGTAAAATATCATGTCTCAAGCCACAATTTTTAAACTAGATTGCACTAGTAGAGGTCTAGCTATAAGTTGAAGATGTTTGATAAATGACTCAGCTAACCCATTTTGTGTGTGCACTGGGGAACATGATGCTCTATCTCAGTCACTATTGATGTACAATAATTATCAAAAGCTTGTGAGATAAATTATGCGACATTATCAAGACTAATAATATAGTCGTATGATTAGGAAACTGAGATCTAAGTTTAATAATTTGGGCTAAAAGACGAGAAAATACAAGATTTCTAGTAGGCAATAGACAAACATATGACCACTTAATATATGCATCTATGAGTACCATAAAATATCTTAAAAAGAACCACTAGCAGGGTGAATATGACGACAAATGTCTCCTTATGTTCTTTACAAGAAAGTAGGAGACTCATTCTTAACTTTTAGAAAAGATTGTCTAGTTATAATCTTCCTTTGTAAACAAGGAACATATAGTTGATTCTTCGATAAGCCAATAACATAATTTTTCAATAAATATCCACAAAAATTATCAATGATCCGATTGAACATAGTTTGTCCCGGATGACCCAAAGGGTCATGCCAAATGTTATATAAGACATGATCACTAGCTTTATATTTTTTCACATTCATATTAGATTCAATTATGCCAATTGTGGTGAAATACAAATCTACCGAAAAAACAAGATAATTCTTCTAATGTGAGTCTTTTGCTCCCAACATTAGATGTGCTACATAATGACTCTTTGTTGTTATCATTTCGAGTTTTATTATGGTACCTATTTTGTGTATATCCTTTAAACTTAACAAATTCCTTTACGGAACTACTTGAATATAACACGCAAATAGGTTTGAGTACCATTAGGTAACATGACGTGTGCTCTTCCAAAGTCCTCAATTATATGGCTGGCCCAGCTATTGTTGGCACTTTATGCATGTCAAATACTAACTTTGGCAAAAACTTTGATTCTTCAAATTCATGTGTGTTGTAGTACTATCTACCAAACACATATCTAAGTCATTTTTCTTGGATATATGTGTTGTAGCACTATCTACTAAACACATATCTAAGTCATTTTTCTTAGATTCTTTCAATCTCTCAATCTCTTGTTGAGTAGCTCGACATTGCTAAATCAATGTCTATCTTTGTCATATTTACGACAAGCATGCATTACTACTCCATGAAGCAAAATAAAAATATTATGAACTTGTATATCCTAGCTAGCATAAGTATAATAAAAAAATTAAGCATTTCAAATGATAATATCATATTATAGAAATGTAACTCCAAATTTATAATATATATATATTTTTTCAATAAAACAAAACTCTCATGGCCTAGACATTCCATGATGGAAACCAAAAGCATGACTTCAAAGATAAATAGTTTATAAATACTTGAAATAAACATATATTGACCGAGTGCTCATTCAATAAAAAGAAAAAAAAAATTGCATTAGCATCTTGTCAAACTGTTCATTTGTAACTTGATTTCCTTTGTTAGAGGGTGTTGTCCACCTGTTCATTTATTCTTTCGAGAACCATTGTTTCAACCTTTGTAAGGTTGATAACCATGACCATATCTTCCACAAATTTTTTTTTATTCCCTCTTCCACGTCCTTCACCGCGACCTCTGCTAATTCCGAAATTTTGCCTCAGGAATTGCCATTGACCCAGTTGGTCTAGGGTTGTGATTTTTTATGAGAACGTTACTATTTACCTTTGCTACACTGAGATAGTCATCAGTTCAGAGTTATTTATGAAATTTCTTTCACGATATTATTGCTACAAAAGCACATTACTTGCATGAAAAATAAAGAGAATTTTCTCAATCATTTGAGTCTCTGTTACTTTTTCTCCGCACAATCTAAGGCGAGTAACAATATTAAACAGAGCACAATTATATTATTTAACATTTTTACAGTCATGGTATCTTAAATTCAACCATTCAGTTTGAGCAGTCAGAAGGATTACTATCCTTTGGTGGTCAAATCTATCATTTAGAGATGTTCACAAATTCAATGGATCATCCTCACATAGATATCATGTCTTTAGATTATCATGGATATGATGTCGTAGAAAAATCAAATCAAAGTCTTGACCTTAGCTTTAGAACTTTTTTTATTTTTCTTCTTAAAAGTACCATCAAGCTTGTTGGACTGTAATTGCAACTTTGCATCCATTGTCATGATAAATAATTATCTCTGGTCACATCAAGAGCTTTGAATTCAAACTTTACAAGATTCGACATCTATATGACAGAAAATAATTATATTAGATGTAAATTAATAATAAAATTGATAAGCGCTTTAAAGGTTGCAAAACTTCACATATGCCACAATGTGATGAAATGCTATCAAAGAATATACCTTATGTGTATCACATATACAACAATTGTCGGACCCTTGAGCACCTCTAGAGGGGAGGGGTGAATAGAGTGAGTGCGAGTGCAGCGAAAAATAATCACCAAATAAAAATTAAAAGCAGATAGCTATGGCATTGAATAAATGTAGCAAGAGATCAGAGAATCAAACTCAGTGGACACCGCGATATATACTGGTTTTCCTCTTGGAGGACTAATCCAGTCGTAGGTACTCTTGCCTGCTGTTAATCCACTATTCACAAGCTAATTGAAAGCTTGCAGTCTCTTTGCAATACCGTGCTTGGTGACAAGTGCACGACCGACTTCACAACACCATGCTTGGTGACGAGCGCACGACCAACTCCTAGAACAGAAATGATTTCTGAACTTGAACGACCTCTTTACAACTCTGAGAATCAAAGAACTCTAAATCGAATCGATATTGCTGGCTTTGGCTAAGAGATGTATAGGTGGAGTATGAAAGCTTTTTAGAACACTGAAAAAATACTTTAGGAATAGATAAAGAGAAAAAATGATGAGTGATTTGAAAAGAAAAATTTTCTTCTATTTATAGGTGTTTTTGAGAAACGAACTCGGATAGAGTTCGGACAGAGTTCGGATGCTAGGATTTCGCATACGAAAGTTGGATGAGATTTGGTGGGAACTGAATTTCAAATAACCTAGACCGAACTCGGACCGAACTCGGTCAGAGTTCTGTCAGAGTTCTGCTTGGTCAGAACAGTAAGGAATGAACCAAATTTGCATAGGTTTTGGGCTTTTTGGAATTTTGGACTTTTGGGATAAGTAGGTAGGCTTTTTTTGTTTGTGGACTGTGAATAACCTAAGCCAGTAATACTCAGTCGATTTTACAATTTGTATTCTAGACTCAATAAATGATAAAATGTATAATAAAATATAAAATGACTCAGACTGTTTTCAGTGCATAAAATCTTCGGAATGATGATTTACATGCTTGCGGATGTTGTAGTATGCTCTTTGATATTGATTTTACTTGACCTGAAATGTTAGCAGCAGTTTGTATATTTTGTGTATTGACTTAAGTCGTTTGTTGATTTATCAAAATCGGGTTTGACCATTAGGAAATGGGCCAACAACAATGTGGTAGAACGCTATCAAAGAAGTATCACATATACAACAATATGATAAAACGCTATCAAATAATATTATGTCTTATGCGTATCACATATACAACAATGTGACAAAATGCTACTAAAGAATATTATATTGCTATCAAAGAATATTATCTCATGTGTATCACATATACAACAATGTGATAAAATGCTATCAAAAAATATTATGTCTTATGTGTATCACATATACAACAATGTGATAAAATGCTACTAAAGAATATTATATCTTATGTTTATCACATATACAACAATGTGATCATTATATAATAATTTGTTTTGGGTACATTTTTTTTAATATAATTCGATTCACATATACAACAATGTGAAGTAGTACACTATAGAATTCAAATAAATAAAATAACATAAACAACCAATTCACATGAACCAATTTAATGAAATTAACTAACTCCAAATAAGTGAAGAAAATTTTAAGATATTCTAGATTAATTTCATAGTTCATACGAAAACATATAGAAATAAAATTTATTCATAATCTTAAATAGATTATTATAAATTTTCTATTTTGAATGAAATTGTGAACATGTTCAATACATATTTAGATTTAAAAGAAAAAGAAAAAATATATCTAGAAAACTTACATTCTAATCAATCTATAAACACATAAATCAAACGTATATTTAATTTTACTAAGACATGCATGTATCTAAGTATATAAAATTAGACTTACCTCTTCAATACCTTTCTTTTCTTAAGAGAACTATTTCTCCCTTCTTCTATTTCCTAGATCATCGTGTTGATAACGTATTGTAAAACAAAGAAATGGAGATAGAAAAATGGAGAAAATTGTTTCTTCATTCACTTGTCTCAATCATCTTGAGAAGAGCGCTTTATAGACTTACAATGGAGGTTTAACATCATCATGATAATTAAAGAAGAAATGCTAAAAGACATAAGTTATGGATAACCAAATGTCATATGTTATGGATAACCAAAATACATAGGTTATGTACACCAAATAATAATATGAATTATCCATATTTACAACAATTATATATATATTATATTATAATATATAGGTAAAAAAGTAATAAATGAACTGATTTTTGTAAAAAGTCAACTGAGAATAAAATCCTTTAATGTTCTCTATTAATTAATAAATATTACATATACATTATACTCTAATATATATAAATTTTCGGATATCCTAATCCGATATCCAAAATTTGCAATTTAAAATTGGATCGGATATTAACGGATTCAAATACCTTAATATCCGAATTCGTATCCGAAAAAAGATAATATACAAAAAATATTCGAATATCCGAATCCGATATCCGTAAGTTCGAATAATATCCGAAAGTTCGGATACAGAATCGAATCGGATTCGAATTTTCGACTATCCATTGACAGGTCTAAGATAGATTCAATGAGGAGTCAGGTGAGGTCCATCGTGGTTTTCTATGAGATCTCATATCAGTAATTTGTATCTATTTTCTGTATGTCATATTCTTTCTCCGGATAGTTATGGTGATTCATATTCTAATCAATGTCGGTAGAATCAGTGTAATTTTCTATTTCCATGAGTAGAGGCTTTTTAAAGGTTGGATTATCTCGTAGGTCTACCGTAAGCTTGGACGAGATCCGTCCCGATGATGGATGCATTGGGTATTTTTTAATTTGGCTAAGGAATGACTAGTTAACAAATTTGTACCTATATGATACATATGTTTGTTGATGATTGTGGAGATTTGTGATGGACTAATGTGCGGTTATTGTTGTATTGTCATTTTGAACTTGAACATTTATGATACATGTGTTTGTAGATAATTGTGTAGATTTGTGATGGATTGATTTGAAATTATTGTTGTTGTCATTTTGAATGTCTCGTGTTCTAAGTTTGTCCGTATTATAAAGTGTATATCTTTATCTCGTTTTAAAATTATTGAATTGAGCATTTGTAGATGTGGAGAATGTAAGTTTTTCAATGGAAAATGAACATTTTCCATGGAAAAAAAGTGCAATCAAACAGCAAAATAGCATTTTTCAAGAAAAAATGACCAATTTCCGTGGAAAATAATGCCAATCAAACACCCAAATTAGTTTTTCCATAAAAATTTGTTTGATTTTTCACAAGAAAATAATTGCAATCAAACACCGCCATTATGGAAAATTTAGAATTCCATGAAATTATTTTCCTAGTAAAATAATTCCGTGGAACTAATTTCTTTTCCACATATTTTTTACCTTGCAATCAAACGCACCCTTAAAGATTCTGTATTTGCAATTGTGCATTTTTTTTGTCAGTGTGATTATGAGTTTGCAGGTTCGTTCGTTTTTGACTCTCACGGGATACTTTCAATCTGAAAAGTTTTATTCCACTATATTCTACACTCCGTTGTGGACTCCAACATTTGTTTTTGTATTCTACTACTAAAATATTACCATACAAACGTTTAGTTCTAAGTAAATTAGGAGTGTTTGGTTCAAATTTTGGAGGCTTGGAAATGAGTTTTGGATTCATTATTCATGTTTGGTACGTCGAGTATTGGAAGTTGAGAGGGAATACAAGGGGCTTTATTTTTCCATTGATGTGAGAAAGTAAGACCAGATCCCTCTTGGGAATAATTTTGTTTTCTTGGAAATATTGTTTAAGTGATTTGTTTAGATGGTAATATCTTCCATCTACTTTTAAAATTCCAACTCCTATTCCAAACATGTGAATTTAGGTAATATAAACATAATAAAATTAATGAAAGAATATTTATGAAAAACTAAACAAATTAAGATTACTATTCTTGTTTGGACCAAACATGCGAATAAAAAAAATTAAATTTGACTATATATTCTCATCCTAACCAAATATCGGTATGAAAATATTGAATTCATTTTCCATGAAAAAATAATAGAAAATAAATTACTAGAAATACAAATCCTAACCAAACATAGGTGTGGAAATTTTGTGAGCAATTGGTGTGTGAGAGAGAAAAAGAGTGGAAGAGAGAGGAGAGAGCACGATGGAGGTGGAGGGAGCGCCATTTTTTTAAAAACAATTTTGGGAAAAGAGGTATGGACTGATTTGTGAAAGTTATATTTTAACAACAACTCTCCCCAATCTTTTTTCGAAAGTACTTTTCTAGTTCCTTTATCCAAAGAAAAATGCGATTACATTACAGTGAACCAAACGGGGCAGAAGTTTATTACCAAATATTTACAACTTTCTTACAACCCACACCCACCCCTTGCTAACGTGGTCCCACCCCGTCCCACTCGGTCCCCCCTCCTCCAATCAATAGATGCCACGTAGGCGGTTATAAATCTTACAGGGTAAAGTGCATTTAAACCCTCCTTAGAGTTGCCTCGTTCGCAAAATAAGACCTTTTAGAAAACTTAAAGCAGTTTGCACCTTCCGCAAACCTGTTTTGCGCAGAATACCCCTTTCTGTCAAATTGACGTTATAACAGCCGTTAGAGGCCATTTTTTGGATTAAAAAAAAAAAGTGCACTTCCCAAAATACCCCTAATGCTTACATTTGGCTGTTGGCTCTCTTTCATTCTCTATGTATAAGACAATGTTTGTTTGAAACATAAAACCTAAACTTTATATTTTCTATTTTTTGACCGGTTGGTTGGAAGGAAAAATAATATATTTTTTTATATTTCTTTTTTTTTTTACTTATTTGCTCTCATTTAATATATTGAAACTTTTTCTTACCTACAGATCTCAAATCCAACTGCAATTTTTTTTTATATTCTCTTTTTTTTTTACTTATTTGCTCTCATTTAATGTTTGAAACTTTTTTTACTTATTCCTTTTTTTTTCAAGACGTCCAAATAGAAATTATGGAAGCCTATTCGTAGATAATCGACAAAGGCGGTGGCAGCCACTGAACCCGAACCATGCTTCGACATACATGTTTTGCAATTTATTTTTGGATTTTTGACACGTTTAGTAATATTTAAGTTATTTGTTTAAGTAATACATGTGATGAAAATAAATTTGTACCAAGATTTACAATTTCAGTTAGAATTAATAAATAAATAATTACGATAATAGTCATGACTAATAAATAATTACGATACAAGTTCAGGACTAATCGGACATTTGTTAAAAGATTTTTTTTTCCAGAAAAAATTTAAGATGAAAACCTACTATTTAGATTATAAACATTTATTTTCGAAAATGACGTCAAGCATGAGAATTGATTTTTGTTTAATAATCTTTTTAATATTTTGTTTTTTGTTTCCATTTTTTTATTTCTTATTTCATATTTTTTTTCATCTTTTTAATAATCTTTTCTAGAATTAATAAATAAATAATTACGATAATAGTCATGACTAATAAATAATTACGATACAAGTTCAGGACTAACCGGACATTTGTTAAAAGATTTTTTTTTCCAGAAAAAATTTAAGATGAAAACCTACTATTTAGATTATAAACATTTATTTTCGAAAATGACGTCAAGCATGAGAATTGATTTTTGTTTAATAATCTTTTTAATATTTTGTTTTTTGTTTCCATTTTTTTAGTTCTTATTTCATATTTTTTTTTCCATCTTTTTAATAATCTTTTCTAGTTTTTTAAGAGTGACTTTTATTTTCAAATTTGTATAGTTTTTATTTTTGTCTTTTTTCATTGTTTAAGATTTATCCTCATTTTTTGGTTTTTTGGAATATTTTGTCTATTTTTTATTTTTTCCATATTTTAATAGTATTTTTTGTTTTTTATTTGGTTTTTTTTTTCCAGTTTTTCATCATTTCTATTTTTTAAGAATTGTTTTTTTTGTATTTATCAGTTTTATTTTTCCCAAAAATATTTATATATTTGTTAAATAAAAAATAATTTATGACAAAATAATTTTAAATAATATTTATCCATTTTTTTGACGAAACTAACCGTTTTTAACAAGTTAATACTAATTAAAATAATTTTAATAAATAATTTTACTAGCAAAGACCATTTTCCTTTTGTTAATATTTATCCACTTTTTAACAAGTATTTTTGCGTAACCGTTTTTAACAAAATAATTTTAGAACTAACCGTTTTTAACAAGTTAATATTAGATAGCCCAGGGGTAAAATGGTCAAAACAATCCCATTTTAACACCCGTAAACGGAAAAGTTAGCGGAGGGGGTGATTTGAGCATTTTCGTATCTAGTTGGATTTTTCGGATCAGCGAGTCTTTATTTGCATTTTCGTGCATCTAAGGAGGGTTTAAATGCACTTTACCCAAATCTTACACCAAGCATAGTATTTCCCTTATCCAAACATAGTGTTCTCAACTTTTTCTATTTGTACTCAGAAAACTAAATTTAAAAGAAGATCAAAACAAGCCCAAAACCTTCGTCTTTACGTCCTCTTGGATAAAATAGGCTTTTTCTAAGGGCACTACCAATTTTACTTGGGGCTAGCCCTTACTTGGGGCAGCCCCAGAAGGTGGAACTTTTACTAGGGGCAGCTCAAAAGTTACTTGGGGCTAGCCCACCCCCCTCCCCCCTCCCCCCCCCCCCCCCCCCCCCCCCCAACATACCCTCTCTCCCATTTCATTTCCTCTTTTCCTTTCTCTTCCAAAATCTTCAAAACCCTAAAATTTTATTCTCTTCTCCACAACTCCATTCCAAATTCCTAACCATAATTTCTTCTACATTCCAAGAGAGTTCAAATCCAAGAGATGGCACGCAAGTCCAAACCATCATCAGAGTCTAGGTATGTTTTTCTCTAATTTCTTCTACATTTTTCTACATTCTATTCAAATTCAAAGAATCTTTGTTAATTCTCTAAAAAGTTTTAATAAATTAGGTTTATGATCACTTTAGGGTTGATGAATGAATTTTTTGAACACGATAAATCCTATATTTTTCTTGAAACCCTAACCCTAGAACACGACAAAGTATCGTGTCGTTATGGCCGTTCGGCTGCTACAGTCGCGGCTGACAACATTAGGACTGCCAGGGTTGTGGCAGTCCTAATGTTAAGGAGGATTGCCAGGCAGACCGCAGTCCTCTTGTGAAAGAGGACTGCATGGAGTGTGGCAGTCCTTCTTAACATTTGGACTGCCAGAACCCTGACAATCCTAATGTTGTACTTATTGGCTTCCTGCAGTCCAATATAATTGTAGGGCATTATGTTTTCATGTTGTCTATTTTCTTATGTATTATTTAATAACTGTATGTTGTCCTGCAGTCCTGCGGCCGCTCCTAAGAGAATACGGCCCACCATGTCGGCGCGCAAGGAATGCACTGCGGGCATTCTCTCGAGAGACCGATAAGAAATTTCGAACCGCCTCCAGACAGCGAAGTCAATAGAGCGACCGACCGATAAGAATTTTCCTTTATGCATAATATGGAGGCGCGTACGAAGGCCCGGCATGATAACTAGTTTGTATTTGGATGTTTAACTTATTTGGATACGATGTATATATTTGGTGTTATTTGGATGTTTATATTTGGATATGTTTGGTTGTTGTTATTTAGATCTTATTTGGATGTTTATATTTGGATATGTTTGGATGTGGACAGAGTTTGGATATGAAACTCTCAGTGTTTCATACAGGACTGCTAGCCTCCTGGCAGTCCTTCATTATGATAGGACTGCCAGGGGCCTGGTAGTCCTGACCCAAACTCTCTGTGAAGAGAGTTTGGGTCACAGAGAGTTTCATACAGGACTGCCAGTCCCCTGGCAGTCATTCATTATGTTAGGACTGCCTGGGACCTGACAGTCATGTTAGAACTGTCAGGGAGTTGGCAATCCTTCGATTTCAGATGAATCTCATCCAAACCCAAACTATTGATACCGTTAAGTCGAAGGCACATCTTATTTTTTCTCCACCATTATCTGGAATCCTGGGGAGCATAATAACAATGGTGGAGTTCTGCAGGGCAATGGTCAACATCTGAAGTAATGGTAAGAATTTTATTTTACTTTTCTAGATGATACTAATTCTAAGAATCACCATTCGGTTTCCAACAGAAAATGGGTGAAACCATAACAATGCTTCCGAAACTGTGCATAATTGACTGGATAATATTCTTGGTGTTAGCTAAATCTTTGAAGTCACTAATAAAATATTTCCTCCCTATTGGTTTCATAAAGGATCCAACTTCAATATCCAAAGCAATTTGACATTGTATAATGCAGCCATACCTTAGGGGTGCTTAGGGGTGTGCATATTTGAACCAAATCGAACCAAATCAAATTGAATCGGTCGGTTTTTAACCGAACCGATGGTTCGGTCGGATTGGCTCGACTTGACCATTTAAAAAATCGACCGATTTGGTTCGATTTACGGTTTGGTCATTTCAAAAACCACTTAAACCGAACCAAACCGAACCTAATTAGTAACAACCTAAAGTTAGATTTATATCCGGTCCAACCTATCCATCTCATTGTTTGTTTATTTTCCATCTTCAATTCATAGATCTATTAGGATTATAGTTTATTTTCGAGAATCATCTTGAATTTGTGGAAGAAATTCATTATGCAAGTGATCTATTTAGAAGATTATTGTCCATTTTGGAATCTCATACAAACATTTTTCAAACAAAAGATGGTTAGGATTTATTTTGTGAAACACTTTTATATACTTGAAGTTTTTTGTCTGATCAAAACCGATCAGCCGAACCGATCCCAACCGAACCAAGTCCGTCGGTTTCAAAACCGAACCAACCAATTGGTTGTTTTGGTTCGACTGTGATTATTTTCAAACCAATTAACTTCGGTTCGACTTCGGTTGTGACCAAATAGGTCGACCACCGACCGATGCACACCCCTATCATAGCTAACGCCCTAATTAATTTTAAAATAATAATCAATTTTCAGCCAATGTCAGTTTTGATGGAATAGGAAAATTGGCGTACATTACCTAGGTTTAAAACTCTTTTCAATATCTGTTTATGACCCTTCCGATGAGTATTGGTTCGTCAGTTTTGAGGGGTTTAAGCCTAGTTGCAAAGACATGGACACAGCACAGCACTGTAAGTTCACGGCAATGCAGCATCTAGCCACCTATTTTGATTTGTCTTAGTATATTTTAGACTGTCCAGGTCGTATTCAATGTGTCCGACATGGCCGACATTTTTGGAGTTTTCATGCTCCTTTATGTTTCAGAGGTTAAGAACCAGTCAATTTTGATAATTTCGGAATACAAATACCTATTACTGTTTTTGAGTATATGTGCTTTTATCGCACTAGGAATCAATGTTCTTATGTGTCGGATTTATGAATTTGTTAATGATACTAGTTGGGAGCAGGTTCCATGCTAGTTGGAAGACACTATAATCTTATAAAGGTAAAGCATAGAAAAAGAATTAACTAGATATAATTTTATAACCTAGAAATGTAGGTTGGGGGAAAATTTGGAAAAAAATTTGGACTATGGTTTAATTCTATGACCTAGAAATATTGGGAGAGAAGAAAAGAGTAGAGGAAGAGAGGAAAAGAAATGAAAAATTGTTATTTATACCATTCTTTGGACTAGTCCCAAGTAAAAAAAAAAATGGATGGCAAACTTGTAATTTTTTTGAATATTTTTGGGCTAGTCCCAAGTAAAACTGATAGTACCCTTAGGCCTCGTTTGGTTCGCGGAATGGAAGGGAAAGGAAATCAATTCCTTGCCATTTCCTTTCCTTTAGGAAACTTTAATTCCTATTGATTTTCCTTTCCGATGTTTGGCAATGCCAAGGAATTTGGAAAGGAAAGTGAATACTTCAATGTGGGAAAGTGATTCCTTCCTTGGATGGATGGAATCACTTTCCCCCCGAATTTCCCTTCCATTGGGAATCACTTTCCTTTCCTCCTCGATTCCTTGGACGCCCAAACATAGGAAAGTAATCACTTTCCTTTCCCAACCGGAAGATTCCGCCAACCAAACGAGGCCTTAGAGCATCTCCAACCCTATTGTGAGTTTGAAAAAAATGGTTGCCACATAGGAATGACAACCATTTTTTCCAAAAGTACTTCTCCAATGCAAATGTAAAATAAAGTGTGGAGTTGACATGGCAATGACATGGCAAAGACAATGTGAAGTTGGTTGTCTAGATCTAGACAATGCACTTCACAATGTCTTTATGTCCACATCATCATTTGTGAATAAAAATATTTATAAAAAGAAGTAGAAGAGTAAAAGTTGTCTTGGAAGTTGTAAAAAATTATTTGTATTGTCTTCTCAATACTTTTGCATTGGAGATGACTTTTTAAACTCATTGTCATTTGTGAATATAATCTTGCCACCTATACAAGACATTGTCTTGTGCCTCATGCCACATAGGATTCACAACATAAAACAAGACAATAGGGTTGGAGATGCTCTTAGAGCATCTCCAACACTATTGTGAGTTTAGAAAAAATGGTTGCCACACAGGAATGACAAACTTTCATTCCAAAAATTCTTCTCCAATGCAAATGTAGAATAAAACATGAAGTTGACATGACAATGACATGGCAAGAAGAATGTGAAGTTTGTTGTCTAGATCTAGACAATGCACTTCACAATGACTTTGTCTCCACATCATCAATTATGAATAAAAATATTTATAAAAAAGTTGAAGAAGTGGAGGAGTTGCCTTGGAAGTTGGAAAAAATATTTTTTTATTGTCTCCTCAATACTTTTGGAGAGAGTTTTTCTATCTCATTGTCTTTTGAGATATAATTTTACCATATAAATAAGACATTGTCTTGTGGCTTATGCCACATAAGAGTCACCTAAGACTCACAATACTTAACAACACAATAGGGTTGGAGATGCTCTTAGAAAAAGCCATAAAATACTACTTTCGACCCCATGAATATGTCATCCCAAGTCGATTGGGCTTTGAATTAGGTAAAATATCAGACCCGGATGTGACCCGTTTCTGGGTATGGGGATATGTTATCCTGTTCGGATCCTTTCTAAACCCTACCATTTCCCCCAAATCATCAAGGGTTTATCCTAAAAATTTCTCTCTTTTCTCTCCTATAGCAATGGCGACTCGAACCCTAATTTCGAAGCTAGCCTCATCCATCTCCTTCTCCTCCGCCTCCTCCGTCATCAGAGTCCAGCCCAACCTCCTCCGCTCCTCCTTCCTCCTCCGCCTCCGCCCCGTCTCCACCGCGTCCGCGCTCCTCCTCCGCCTCCCGGCCGCCGCACCTTTTAGAGGCTTCTCGAGCCGCCCGACGACCTCCTCCCTCAACGACCCCTCCCCGAACTGGAGCAACCGTCCCCCGAAGGAGACGATCCTCCTCGACGGCTGCGACTTCGAGCACTGGCTCGTCGTCGTCGAGCCTCCGGAGCCGAACGTCACCCGCGACGAGATCATCGACTCCTACATCAAGACCCTAGCCCAGGTCCTCGGCAGGTTAGGGCTTTCCCTTTCCCCACTCCTACAATTTAGTCAACTTAGGGTTAGGGTTTCTTTTCACCTTTTTTTTGGTTTGTTCTATTGATAGATAAATTATTCTTTCTTTGTATCAAGCGAAAGAGGTATCGTGTTGTTTGCTCGTGAGATCGAAATCAATGGAGAATGGAAACTCCAAAAACCATTGCATCTCAGACACAGACACATGCACCCCAAGATACACTGAAATCAATGTCGTGTCCGAGTAAAATATCTTGAAATGGAAAATTAATCGAAGTAAATTTTATACGGTTTTGGCATCATAGGTTATATTCTGTAGAAAAAGTCGTCCTGCTATTCTAGGTTATATAACTAGAGTCATTATTTGGATTCTAAGACTTTCATCTAGTCTAGGCTTTCTAGAATCTGGACTACTTTGGAAAAGGAGTTTTTTGATGGAATGTCGGAGCGATATGCATGTTTTCTAGAATTTCTTGCAAACATAAGTATCATATCTATGTCGGAGTGGTGGCAAATGAGCTGTCAAATAAAAGGGGATAATGGTGGAATGACAGCTATAGTTATATGTATTTCATAGTAAGGCCATCTCCAACCATTGTCATCAATTACCTAATTGAGGATTTATCCTAAAAAAAACTCCTCCAGCCGGTCCTCAAATTGAGGATGAATCCTCAAAATTTTTGAGGATAGGAGCATCGGTCCTCAAATTTGAGGAGAGAGAATAGAAATCCTCAAATTTGAGGATCTACTATTCATGACAATTTTGCCCTCCAAGATATACCTAATTACTAGTATATCCTACATATGTTAAACACTAAACTTAATTAACTTAACGTATTTTTTAAGTTGTAATTATAAATAATATAATAATAATACTATTAAAATATTCTTGTTGAGATCTTCAAATAGAATCTAATATTGAATATATTTATTAGTATTTTTCATTAGATTTATTTGATTAATAAAATAATATTTGAACAATTTGGCAAAAATTAATAGAATAACATCAAACTTTTTAAAATTAAAATACATTGACTTAAAAAACATAAATAAGTACATCAAAATTTAAAATATTGAAACCAACAGCAACATTGAAATTAAAAGTCTACACGTTACAACAACATTGAAATTAAAAATGCTTAAAGAAATACAACAACATTCAAATTAAGACAGTCTAAGACACTTCTAGAACGGCGGTAAATCATCCTCATTTCCATCGTAATTAGTATCGAAGTTATGGGATGACCCACCTTGAAAATATCTTGATGAATCAAAATTATCCCGAGAAGTGTCAACAGATGATTGTCGAGCCTGATCATCACGAGCTTTTTTTTCTCCATAATTTTATTTTTTATGGATTCCCAATATTTGCGCTCATTTGGATTTTTGATGGAATCCAAATCTAACATCATAATTTTCATTTGTGTGCGCAAATCTTGTGAGGTTGAGCTACTTTACATGGTAGATATTTAGTCACCTGACCTTCCCGAGTTGTTTTGATTGTAGGATTCCATCAACTTTTGTTGTTTTTCAATAAGCTCAGCAAGGCTTTTCTTCTCATCATTTTTTTTCCTTTTCATCTTTTCCTTATTCCGTCCCAAGGGTCGTGAAGTAGGAGTTACATTCTCATACTCCGAAGCTTTGTCCATCTTCATCATCATTTAAAGAATATGTTTCCGTAGTTTTTGGAGTTTGACACTCTTTTGAGCAATTCGACTTTCTTCGTGGCATTGGCGTTTTAATGGTACTCACATCGGCAAATTTTTTCACGTCCTTCATAATAGGCCACACATGATCATACTAAAATTCTTTTTTTTCTTATATTCGGCACAATTTGAAAATAGCTCTCTCGTATGATTAACCTACACAATTAATAGAAATAGTCATGACATATCAATTATGATGTTAATAATTTTAAAAAAATATTGAAGCAATACTTACGATATTAAGCACTGCTTATATGACGATTTTTAATTTGTCGTAGATAGCCCCGATATATGCTAACTGCCTTCATAAGCCTTCATAATTTTAGAAATGTGATTTGTTAGAGACTTCACAGTTCGAACATCAGAGCAATGAGGAGGCAAGCGAATATGATACAAAATACTAATGCGTTCCCAAAATTTATCCTTTTTTTGGTTTACACCAATGACAAGATCTTGAGAAATCTCAAGATACGCATGGCATAAAATAATTTCTTCATCAATAAAATATAATTTTCCTCGGAGAGGCCTCCCAACACCGACATTGTTTTCAGACATATTTAGTAGGATAAGAAAACTCTGAGGTTGAAAGATAACAAATGTTACACAATTTATATAGTCTAATGAAACAAACATTCATTGATTGAAAGCAACACTTTTCAAGACAAGATTTTGTATGTTTCAATTCTCCATACACAAGAATCCAATTCTAAAAAGCAACACACTTGCTAATAACGACGAACACACTTCTCAAGACAAGATTATTTACGTTTCACTTCTCCACACATAAGAATCCAATGCTAAAAAGCAACACACTTGCTAACGACGAACACACTTCTCAAGACAAGATTCTCTGCAACACACTTCTCCACACATAAGAATCCAATGCTAAAACGCAACACACTTGCTAAGAATCCAATATTAAAAAGTAATGCAGACAAGGTTCTCCACAAGATAAGAAGACTAATGCTGAAGCAAACATTTTGATTGATTGAAAGTACAATAATAATTAAAACCATATTGATTTACGGGTACAAATCAATATTAAACTAGAGATTAAACTAGAGATAATAATGCTGAAGCAAAAAAGTTATAACCAACATCAATCTAGAGATACAGACAACAAGACATAAATCAGTAGAATTTCCATGTCGATCCTACAGATGTACGATTAATGCATTTCAGAGTGCAATGTGAGCCTCTTTATTCGTTATTTGTCTGTACCAGGTAAGAAATTGTTTAAATCGTTCCGACTCATTTGCAACCATCTCAATATCAGGGACCAGTTCTTCGTTAACATTTTCAGTGTTTACTTCTGCATCATGTTCATTATCGATTATCATATTGTGCATTATGATACACGCAGTCATGATATTATGTATATTATTTTCTTTTCCAAAAACGACATGGTCCTTTGATCATTGCAAAACGTGATTGAAGAACTTCAAAGGCACGTTCCACATATTTTCTACATCCTTCTTGTTTCATGGCAAATAATTTCTTTTCGGACCCCGAGGATTTCTGATGGTCTGTACAAGCGTGGACCATTTGGGATAAATTCTATCGGCTAAATAATAACCAGTATTGTATTCATTTTCTCCAATGACATAATGAACGGGGGAGTTATACCTTCAGCAAGGTCCGAGAATAGATGAGAGACTCTAAAATATTAATATCATTGTTGGACCCCAATAAGCATGCCAAATTCACAAATCATAATCTGCCACTGCTTCGAGGATAATGGTTGGAGAACCACTGCGTCCTCTGTATGAACCTGACCAACCTGCTGAACAATTTTTTTCGAACCTAGTGCATACAATCTAGACTTCCTAACATCCCTAGAAAACCATTTCTTTTACCTATTTCAAGTAGTCTTGCAACATCACTGGCATTAGGAGATCTTAAATATTCACCACCAAATATCTGTACAATAGCTCGACCGAACCTCTTCATGTTTTCAATTGATGTAGATTCACCAATTTTTATATATTCGTTAGTTAAATATGCAGGTTGACCATATGCTAACATTCGAAAGACAACAATAATTTTTTGCAATGAAGATAATCTAAGTCTACCTAGCCCATCCATCCTTGAACGAAGTAGTTGTCATGACATTTAACAGCATTAACTATATGAAGAAATAAATTACGACTCATTCGGAATCTCCTACGAAAAATTGACTCATTATACCTTGGATTATCAGCAAAATAGTTATTTCATAAATTTTTATGAGCTTCCTCCCTATTGTGATTGATCATTATATGACCAGGAATCGAGCCTCCGTGAGTTGGCTCATCGTCATCACTACAATTAAGATATTGAGCAATTAGGATGTTGACACTCTATTGAGGTCAGGCTCAATATCTTAATTGTAGTGATGACGATGAGCTAACTCACGGAGGCTCAAATTCCTGGTTATATAGTGATCAATCGCAACAGGGAGGAATCTCATAAAAATTTATGGAATGACTACTTTGCTGAGAATCCAAGATATAATGAGTCGATTTTTCGTAGGAGATTCCGAATGAGTCGTAGTTTATTTCTTCATATAGTTAATGCTGTTGAATGTCATGACAACTACTTCATTCAACGGATGGATGGGCTAGGTAGACTTGGATTATCTTCATTGCAAAAAATTACTGTTGTCTTTCGAATGTTAGCGTATGGTCAACCTGCAGATTCAACTGACGAATATGTAAAAATTGGTGAGTCTACATCAATTGAGAGCATGAAGAGGTTCTGTTGAGCTATTGTACAGATATTTGGTGGTGAATATTTGAGATCTCCTAATGCCAGTGATGTTGTAAGACTACTTGAAATAGGTGAGAGACGTGGTTTTCCAGGGATGTTAGGAAGTCTAGATTGTATGCACTAGGTTTGGAAAAATTGTCCAGCAGGTTGGTCAGGTTTATATAGAGGACGCAGTAGTTCTCCAACCATTATCCTCGAAGCAGTGGCAGATTATGATTTGTGGATTTGGCATGCTTATTTTGGCTTGCCGGGGTCCAACAATGATATGAATGTTTTAGACTCATCTATTTTCGGACCTTGCTGAAGGTATAACTCCCCCTGCTCATTATGTCATTGGAGAAAATGAATACAATACTGGTTGTTATTTAGCCGATAGAATTTATCCCAAATGGTCCACGCTTGTACAGACCATCAGAAATTGTTACGCCCCGATTCCGTCGAATCGATAGTCGTCCCCCGGGCGTGATGCCGTGCGAACCTAATTTGCGATCGCACAAGGCATAGTCATAAGGTAATCCGAGACACGAGATCTAAGAGAGTACACAGACAAATTGAATCACATATTAAGTAAAGGAAACTTGATTCTTTATTGATAATGAACATCTTTTACAGACTCTAGTACAAGACTCATGCCGCGCGGGCTATAACATGACTCGATTACAAAAGAGTGCCGATGAGATAGCCGTTCCATACATTGCACACATCCCTCAAATACAACAAAATACTCCAGTGACCTGGATGGGAGGGACGCTGAGTCATCTTCCTTGGACTGTCGAGAGCCTTCAAAAGTAGAGTCGCGGGAAAAGTCTTCGACGCACGGCCGAAGCTTCAAAAGTCACGAACGTCGCCGAGCTAGTTGGCGCGTCCTTCCTGGTTCGCGGGACCTGCAAAGAGCGAGGATCAGTACGAACACATGTACTGGCGAATGGCTAATTAAATTCAAGCGCTGCATTTGATTCAAGAAATTTTATAAACATGTTAGCTAGCCTTTTACGTGATCTTTCTAACCATCCTGATCAATTGCATGTTAACATGTTTTCAGGCAAGCATATGAAATTGTATAACATTAAGCAACTATCATATCCATCCCGTGTCCTGTGCCTTTGTTAAGCAGTGAAAGGGTGTGAAGGCCACTGGCAATGTCAAGCCATCGCGGACTATAGCTGGGTTAGACGGCGACCCTTTCGCGTCGGGTAGCGAGCCCTGTGCGAAAGTTCCCGCCTAACTCGCGCCGATGAAAGGCTGGCGCTTGCTACACTCGTTCCTCCCGGGCCGAATCGGTCCCTTGGCCTAGGCAACCGTTCGAGGAAACTTCACCTTGTCGACAAGTTGTCCAATGACCGTTTTCTTTTGAACTTAGTCGATTTGCTTACTTAGCCATATCGTTGCGATAAACGTTAATCGATTCATTTATTGGTTTGCATAGGCCAAGTGAATTTGCATAAGAAAACACGTTTTCTATTTTCAATACTGGCAGTTTGATAGCAAGTGTTTTGTGAAGAATCGTGCCACGATTTCCTTGATTCTACACTATTGTGACAAGTATTCATTTTACTTCATACTGGTTTTGAAGTAGAGGGACGAGACGAAGGAGGTCAGCCACTCGCCTTAGCCTTGCTTCAAGCGAGCGACCGGTTGGCTGCGCTGACGTCGTCTATGCGATCACCTGCAATCGCATAAGCAACTGATTAGAACACTGTATAATTCAAGGAAATTCGATATGAAGGATGTAGAAAAGATGTGGAACGTGCCTTTGGAATTCTTCAATCACGTTTTGCAATAATCAAAGGACCATGTCGTTTTTGGAAAAGAAAATGATATACATAATATCATGACTGCGTGTATCATAATGCACAATATGATAATCGATAATGAACGTGATGCAGAAGTAAACATTAAAGATGTTAACGAAGAACCGGTCCCTGATATTGAGATGGTTGCAAATGAGTCAAAACGATTTAAACAATTTCTTGCCCGGCACAGACAAATAACGAATAAAGAGGCTCCCATTGCACTCAGAAATGCATTAATCATACATCTGTGGGATCGACATGAAAATTCTAATGATTAATGTCTTGTTGTTTGTATCTTTTTTGCTTCATCATTATTATCTCTAGTTTAATCTTGATTTGTACCCTTAAATTGATGTGGTTTTAATTATTATTGTACTTTCAATCAATCAAAATGTTTGCTTTAGCATTATTGTCTTATCTTGTAGAGAACCTTGTCTGCCTTGCTTTTTAAAATTGGGTTCTTAGCAAGTGTGTTGCTTTTTAGCATTGGATTCTTATGTGTGGAGAAGTGTGTTGCAGAGAATCTTGCAAGTGTATTGCTTTTTAGCATTGGATTCTTATGTGTGGAGAAGTGAAACGTAGAGAATCTTGTCTTGAGAAGTGTGTTCGTCGTTATTAGCAAGTGTGTTGCTTTTTAGCATTGGATTCTTATGTGTGGAGAATTGAAACATACATAATCTTGTCTTGAGAAGTGTTTCTTTCAATCAATGAGTGTTTGTTTAATTGGACTCTATAAATTGTGTAACATTTGTTATCTTTCAAACTCAGAGTTTTTTTATCCCACTAAAAAATGTCGGTGTTGGGAGGCCTCTCCGAGGAAAATCATATTCCATTGACGAAGAAATTTTTTTATGCCATGCATATTTTGAGATTTTTCAAGATCCTGTTGGTGTAAACAAAAAAAAGATAAATTTTGGGAACGCATTAGTATTCTGTATCATAGTCGCTTGCCTCCTCATTGCTCTGATGTTCGAACTGTGAAGTCTCTAACAAATCACATTTCTAAAATTATGAAAGCAGTTAGCAGATATCGGGGCTGTCTACGACAAATTGTAAATCGTCATATAAGCGGTGCTTCTGAGATGGATATCGTAAGTATTGCTTCAATTTTTTTTTTTAAATTATTAACATCATAATTGATATGTCATAACCATTTCTATTAATTGTGTAGGTTAATCATACGAGAGAGCTATTTTCAAATTGTACTGAATATAAGAAAAAAGGATTTCAGTATGATCATGTGTGGCCTATTATGAAGGACGTGGAGAAATTTGCTGATGTGAGTACCATTGAAACGCCAATACCACGAAGAAAGTCGAATTGCTCAGAAGTGTGTCAAACTCCAAAGACTACGAAAACAACTTCTTTAAATGCTGATGAAGATGGACAAGCTTCGGAGTATGAGAATGTAACTCCTACTTCACGACCCTTGGGACGGAATAAGGAAAAGATGAAAAGGAAAAAAAAATGATAAGAATAAAATCCTTGCTGAGCTTATTGAAAAACAACAAAAGTTGATGAAATCCTACAATCAAAACAACTCGGAGAGGTCAACTGACTTAATATCTAGCCTACAAAGTAGCTCAGCCTTACGAGATTTGCGCGCACAAATGAAAATTATGATGTTAGATTTGGATTCCATCAAAAATTCAAATGAGCGTAAATATTGAGAATCCATGAAAAATAAAATTATGGAAAAAAGAGCTCGTGATGATGAGGCTCGACAATCATCTGTTGACACTTCTCAGGATAATTTTGATTCATAAGATATTTTCAAGGTGGGTCATCCCATAACTTCGATACTAATTTTAGTAGATTTGGTTACTTTCAAGGAGGCTACGATGGAAATGAGGATGATTTACCGCCGTTCTAGAAGTGTCTTAGATTGTCTTAATTTGAATGTTGTTGTATTTGTTTAAGCATTTTTAATTTCAATGTTGTTGTAACTTGTAGACTTTTAATTTCAATGTTGTTGTTGGTTTCAATATTTTAAATTTTGATGTACTTATTTATGTTTTTTTAAGTCAATGTATTTTAATTTTAAAAAGTTTGATGTTATTCTATTAATTTTTGCCAAATTGTTTAAATATTATTTTATTAATCAAATGAATCTAATAAAAATACTAATAAATATATTCAATATTAGATATTAGATTCTATTTGAAGATATCAATAAGAATATTCTAATAGTATTATTATTATTATATTATTTATAATTATAACTTAAAAAATATGTTAAGTTAATTAGGTTTAGTGTCGACGGTATGTAGGATATACTAGTAATTAGGTACATCTTGGAGGGCAAAATTGTCATGAATAGTGGATCCTCAAATTTGAGGATTTCCATTCTCTCCTCAAATTTGAGGACCAGTGCTCCTATCCTCAAAATTTTTGAGGATTCATTCTCAATTTGAGGGCCGGTTGGAGGAGTTTTTTGAGGAGAAATTCTCAATTAGGTAATTGAGGACGATGGTTGGAGATGGCCTAAGGTAGTTTGCGTCTTTGTGGCTTGATGTTTCTATGTCGAAATAGATATAATGTCTACGAGAAAGCCTCAGTAATGATATAGGAAGAGTGGACACTTATATAATCAGTCACATCGGACACGTTTGGGCACATCATAGGCTCCAAAATGCATTAGGACACACAAAATTATGTGGCATGTGTATGTCATTGCGTCGTACTCTGTCTTTATGTAGTATAGGTTTCTGGCATCCAGGCTAATTTGGAAAAGAGAGTTTTAGATGGTATTTTTGGGCGATATGCTTGTTTTCTATAGTTTTCTATCAAACATGAGTATTATGTTTGTCTAGAAATTTAGAGTGGCATAGATTGTCATACAGGAGAGAGATGTGGTGGAGTGACAAAATATAGTTTTATGGATTTTAATAGTAGGGTAACTTCTGTTTTTGTTTTTGGGTTTTGCTGCTTGTATTTACAAATAGAGAACGATATTAGCAACAAAAGAAGATAACATTGAAAGAAAAAGAAAGATGATCAACTGAAAAGGTGAGGAGGAAGGAAAAAGATGATATCTTTGAGAAAGCCTCGCTAAATACACTTCGTTTCATTTTCACATTGAAAGTACAGCTTTGGGTCTTTAATAGATGCATATAGTAAAATTCCTGATTAGGCTCGCTATTTATCCAATTTATTTATTATCCATAATCATAATAATAATAATCATCAAAGCCTTCTTCCATAAGGGTATGGAGCATAAGATACCTCTATAAAGAATTTGACAAAGTTATTGTGACCGATTGTTGACCCTCCATGTTGGTGCTAAATTTCTAATCAAGGTAGCTACGAGCATGGAATGGTCATGTCATAAGACCAATGTGGCCAATTGGCATGTAGGTAGACCTACTTTTAGAAATGTAATTTAAGCTCATGCAACCAAGGAGCACCGTCAAAGTTCCTCTAGAATATAAAGAATTTAGAAGAAGAGGTAAGATATACAATTTGTTATTGGGAATTGCATTCATGACATACTAAGCCAAAGAGTGAAAAGAAATGACCATCGAGATTATCCATAACGGTTGATAGGGAATTTTTTTTTTCTAGTACTAATAGGACCAAGGCAGTCTAAGTTAGTGTCTCTATTCATTAAGGAATAGTGACCTTCTTTTTAAGACCACCCCATTTGAGTTAGATAACAGAGGCTCCAATGCTCCATACCAATAGCAAATACCATATACTAATAAAGCGTATTGTTGTGCCTTGACTAACCTAATGAACTCTATTAAGAGTCGATTCAAACATGAATTGTCCCGAATGATGTGCTAGTTTGCACCATTTTACATCGTCTGCAATGAAATAGTGAATCTTCTATCCCAACTTTCTAAGGGGGCGTTTGGTTCTGCTTGGGAATGGGTTTGAATTCCTTACCCATGTTTGGTATTGTCTAGGATTGGGAATTTGGGGGGTGGTGGTGGTGGTGGAAGATACGAGAGGCTTCATATTCCCATCGAAGCTATTCCCAAGCCCCCCCCCCCCCCGGTAATAGTTTTTCATTCCTAGGAACAAGGTTATAAATGGCGGTAGGCGGGTGTGCGGCGGAGAGAGTCCGCCTACCGCCTAGGCGGTCGGTACATTTTGAATACTTTTTACTGTTTTGCCACTTTTTTTGTGCATAATATGCATATTTTAAGGGTGTTCCATACATAACTAAGTTGTAGAACGAAGATTTATAAAGTTTTAGTTTTGTAAAAGTGAACCATAGGCCCATAATACTTAAAAAAATCTTTTTGGCCAAAATATTTTGTTAAGTATTGCTCCGTCTAGGCGCCGCCTACGCTGCATCACCTCCGCCTATGCCGCCAACCTCCGTTGGCCGCCTACTCCACCGCCTACCGAAAAGCGGTGCGGAGAGGGACCGCCTACCGCCTAGGCGCCGCCTAGGCGGCCTAGGCGAACGCCATTTAGAACACTGCCTAGGAATGTTGTTTGGATATTTTGTTTGGGTGCTAATACCCTCCATTTACTTTCAAAACTACAACTTCTATCCCAAACATGTGAATGGTAATAGTAGTAGCATCATGAAATTAATGAAAGGGTATTATGAAAATTTAAACAAATCAAGATTCCTATCCATGTGTGAACCAAACATGGAAATGAAATAATTGAATTTTTTGGACTACATATTCCCAACCTAACCAAACATGGGCATGGGAATGTTGAATTCCTTTCCCATGGGAAAGGAATAGAAAATGGATTCCTAGGAATACAAAACCTTCATCCAAACGAGCCCTAATTCTCTCTGTTTTGGTCTAACCCATTTTGTCTGGCTTCGTTGGTCATGTACAGTCAGTTGTAGGTAAATATCAAAAATTCATTTTCTTATGTTTATGATGCCGATGTTTTCTAGTTGTATTTTGGCTATTATGATTCAACTACTTCGCTACTTGGTTAAGTTAATTACATTTAATGTGTGAGATGCTCCTTGAAGCATAAATTCCTTTGTGATTACGTAGGCAGCATTACTCTAAATTATGGGTTATTACTTAATTCAATTTTCTTTTATTTCTAATCATAAGCTTCTTTCAAGTTGCGCAAGGTGATAGATAAAGACTTGCGTTATTATTTGTAATTGGATACTCAAGTGGGCACCGTATGCTTAACTGTAATCTACTACTTTCTATTATCTGATTGGATTTTTTCCAGTCCATAGAAATGACGATCACATGTGCTGGGTGAAATTCCAATGCAACAAAATCATTAATTCAACGTAATTTGAATTTCAAAAATTTCAACTGATAAACACTACATATTCCTAAAATCCTAAAAATGACAACTCCTATTCCTTTGAAGTGAAACATTTGACCTACTCAGTCAAGGCTCTACTCTTTCCCTACTCTCACTTCCTACCTCCTGCGGTGCACACTGGTCAAAGGCTTTTGTATGGCCTACATGTCAACGCGGCAGGTGGTGGGGAGTAGGGAATTGAGTAGGCCTTGCATATCCTCTAATTGGTCAAAGGCTTTTGACATGGCCTCTACATGGCAATATAGGCACAATAGTTATTTGGTGTATACTAAATTCCTTACGTATTTTTTGGGGTGTATGTATTGTGTCTGCAGCGTATCCAACATTTACACTGACACGATACAACACCAATTTTGGAGTAATCGTGCTCCTAGCCTAATACATGCATGTAATCCTTATTTTTTAAGGTTTTGGTTCTGGCCCTTTCCATTTCAACGCATGATCATCAAAATATTCTCTAAACTCTCCTATAAACATTTTATGATCAGAACTTTTAATTATATATCACTTAATATGGGAAATATTTGTCCGTTTTCTCTGTTGACTTACGTTTTGGGTTTGGTCTAAGGGCACCAAGTGTAGTTAAAATGGCCATGCTAAATAAAATACTAAAAATATATTGCTCTTCAATCTCAATAGAAATGATTTGTGATTATAGTTCTTTTAGCCGATTTGATCACTGGTTATATAATTGCTATCTTAGTGCATGGACAAAGCAAAAACCTAAGCATGGTTCTCAGGTCACAGACAACAATAACCTAAGATTTTTTATCCAAAAGAAAGTATTGATGGTCTTCACAATAGGGATGGGAGTCCTTCCAATTTGACACTTTGAACTGAACTTCCTAATTTTCTTCATTATTGAAAATCTCTTGTAGTAACTATTGCCAAAATTTGATGTCATGACACCCGAAACTACCTTAGCCAGAAACTTAACTAGCGACTGGGTTAAATGGATAATGTTAGAGATCTCCTTCAGAGACATCATCATCTTCTATTGTTAAAATTCAGCATTAATTGGTAAAACTGCAAGAGTTAGGCACTGTGAGCACTCAGAAAATAAACAGTTGATGCAACAAGAGCAAAAGCTAACATATGTAGGGCCATTTTGAATGCCAATAATTTTCTTATTATCTTCAGCTCGAGTTTGTCACTTATTACGCACTGGGAGATATCAGTTTTTCTATGCTTAATCTTGTTTCCGATATATTACCAATCATCTTTGAGTATGTAATTCATTAATTTCACGATTTTTATGATGTTATATTTTAGGATTTGGCAGCATATGTTTATGACTTCTAAGATACATGGTTTCTAATTTTTTACATTATGCCATAGGATTTGATGTTTGGTACAGTACAACTAGTCTAATTTGGAATCAAGTATTCAGTTTTTGTAGTTTGTTACTTTTGAATTTTATTTTTTAACTTAATAGGGGAATGTACCTAACACGGTTTAAAATCGATTCTCGATCGAATTCTGGGCCGCTGATGCCGTTTTATCGAGCAATGATAACTGATGTGTTTATCTGTGCAGGCAAATGCTCATTTAATAATGGACGGAAGTTATATTTTAATGTGCTATGTTTTCCTACCCTTTTTGCATCTGTACCTCTAATACTGCTCAAGTTCCTTTGTGTTGAATAATTTGTATGAAGTCATCATATGTTAATAGATTGTATTTGTATTAGTAGAATTTTCTGAAAGGTATGTTGGGTACATTTATATATACCTACATATCAGTATTATCCAACTAAGTTAAAAATATGACTATCTAGTCTTTCTGGTATATTTCTACTATTTTATACTACATAGGAGTACCTATTGTAGTGCCCAATAGTGTCTGTTAACTTGATTAATCTTTATTCTAACTGATTTTTTTTCATTGTATGTCATTCTTTTCTGGGACTTCTTGTCGTCTTCCAGTGAGGAAGAAGCTAAAAAATCAATATATTCAGTCTCAACAAAGCATTACTTTGCTTTTGGATGCATCGTGTCTGAGGAGTTATCCTACAAAATTAAAAGTATGCCTTCACCTCTACCTTTTTTTTTTTTTTTTTTCCTGCTATGTTTTTTTGTTTTTTGTTTGCATTGTTCTCTGAAATATTATGACTATCTGTATTTGATCCCAATGCAGCTTTGCCGAAGGTTCGTTGGGTACTTCCTGATTCATACTTGGATGTTAAGAACAAAGATTATGGAGGTTAGAACATAAATGCTACAACACTTTTCTTGTTTGCCTTCGTTGGTTTCTTTCCTATTTTTCCTTTTTCTTTTAAGACTTATTTTGCTACCTCTGATATTTCATTTGATAAGGTACTGGGACAACCTGAAGAACACTATCTCTTAGCTTAATAATCTACCTGTATAAAAGATGTTACCTATGTTGGGTAGCTGATCATATGAAAGTTGCTGTGGTATCTGTTCATCAGTTGTTGGCTCTAACTGGGGTTTATAGATCAAGTTACTAACAATTTTAAGATGCAGTTTGGTTTTTGATTGTTTTCTCAATGTTTCAATTTTCAGGAGAACCATTCATTGACGGAAAAGCTGTCCCTTATGACCCCAAATATCATGAGGAGTGGGTCCGAAACAATGCACGGGCTAATGAGAGGTCAAGGCGTAATGACAGGCCTCGCAATTTTGATCGCTCGAGGAACTTCGAGAGGAGGAGAGAAAACATGCAAAACCGTGACTTCCAGAACAGGGAGGGTCCTCCAATGCCTAACCAAGGGTTCCAAAATACGGTGCCACCACAGACTGCAACACCTCCGCCTCCACCATCTAATGTAGCTTACCAGCAGTCGCCAAACTTTCAGGGTCCTACACCTGGTTATCAGGGAGTCCAGAACAGGGAGGGTCCTTCGCCTAATCAAGGGTTCCAAAATACAATGCCACCACAGAATGTAACACCTCCGCCTCCACCACCTAATGTAGCTTACCAGCAGTCGCCGAACTCTAACTTTCAGGGGCCTGCACCTGGTTATCAGGGAGTCACCAACCAAGGGTATCAGGGAGGCCCTCAATCCTATCAAGGAGTCAACAACCAAGGCTATCAGGGAGGTCGGCAATCCTATCAGGGAGGTGGCCAAGGTTACCAAGGCCCCAATCCTGGGGGAAGTATGCCTGCTGGTTCTGGCTATCAGGGGAACAATCCAGGTGGTCCTGGATATCAAGGTGGCGGTCCTGCTTATGGTGGTAACAATTATCAATCAGGCGGTGGTTCAAATAATCAAGCTGGTGGGCCTGGTTACCAACGGAGCGACCCAAATTATCAGGCAGGCAATCCGGACTATCAGGGTAGAGACTTGCCTGGAAGAGACTACCAGTAGCCTCCTTATTGCAACTATTTCTATTATGATGTCGTTTTTTTCTTCTTGTACTCATCTGCACATGTTAGAAGGATTCCAAGTTATTTGTGGCAAGCAGTTGCATATGTTTAACGTTTGGTAAATGCCGAGCCTGTTCTCTCAACTGATGTTCTTACTGCTAGTTGTGCTAAAATTGTGGAAAAAAGAACTTGGTATTTTGATTTTTGATCGCTCATAAAATGTTCTCTACTATCTTGTTGGTTGTCACATGGCCATGCATTTCCTGTGCAGCTTTATATGAGCTTCTCTTGTAATATAATGCTGGTACTGGTTATATTCCATGTTTATTGTTTAATCTCTCCGATGAGGTGTAGGCTAATGATGTTTTCAGGGGGATCCTTCAACTCCGGAGCAAGTTAATTGACTTTGTGTTCCATCTGATTGTAGATTGATGTGCTATGATCCTTTGCTTAATGAGTTATAGTCTGTCCTGATGACCTTTGTATATATGTTATTCTGTTCCTCTTAACTCAGAATTTTGCCTGGTGCAGTTATTGCTTGGTCCCTTTTCCCTATTCCAACAGTAAATGTCTAAACTTGATACTAGGACCTAACATTAAGAAATTCTTTTGCCAATTTGAGTTATTCAAACAAGTGAACTATAGCTAATAATCCTAAGTTGCATCATATTCTGCAGAGCTTGCATCAATATTTGGGTTAAGTTGCAGTTGGACTGTGTTACGGAAATACTCAAGTTGAAGGAGTTCAGCGTTGGGGTGAGCATTATTCGGTTTTGAACCGAACCGAACCGAATAAGAGATTCGGTTCGATTTTAGAAAAAATCGGTTCGGTTTCGGTTTTGAAAATACTAAATTTTCTTATTCGGTTTCGGTTTTGGGTTTCGGTTTCGGTCCAAAATCGAAAACCGAATAAGAAAATTTAGTTTATATATATATATATATATATATATATATATATACCTATAATTAATTTTATATATATATATATATATATATATATATATATATATATATATATATATATAATTAATTATAGGTATATATATATATATATATATATATATATATATATATATATATATATATACCTATAATTAATTATATATATATATATATATATATAATTAATTTTATATTTATTAATTATATATATATATATATATATATATATATATATATATATATATATATATATATATATATATATACCTATAATTAATTATAGGTATATATATATATATATATATATATTGGAATAAGGGTGAATTTATTCCTCGCATATAGCGGAAAAGGTATTACAATACATAGATATCACAACATCCCATGCCCAAAAATAAAATTATGGGGCCATTACTGATACATCGAATTCTATGTTATGTAGAATTCCAATAGAGGGGGTAGTCAAGCCCTCGAAAATACGTCTGTTCCGTTCCTTCCAGATGTGCCAAACAGACGCGGCGAGTCGAACTCTGGCTCTTCTGGCCCATCCCGGATCCCGGCCTCTGTGATCTCGGATCCAGCTGAGAATGCTCCGGATGTCTCTATCCACCCCAACTCCTCCTCTAAGCTGCGCGCACTGCTCAGTCCAAATGTGCCAGGTCACCGGGCATACAAAGAAGAGATGCCCCATAGATTCATTTTTTCATTACATAGCACACATTTGGCATCCGGGATCTGCATCCCAAACCGGAGGAGTCTGTCTCTCGTCATCAGTCTACTCCGGAGAAGACGGTATGCACATAGTTGTATTTTCCGGGCAACGCCCTTGTCCCAAATGAAGTCTACCTCCTCAGCCCGGTCGTGGTGGGTCCGAACCAAGTCGTAGCAGCTACGAAAGCAGAATAGACCTGACCCACCCCCCGTTCCTGGGCCGGCCCAGCTCCATGAATCCTCCGCCTGGCTAGCGTCAATAGTAATAAGACGAATCTCCTCGGCAAGCTGAGCAGTATATGGATATCCTTCAGGCCTCCAAACTCCATCTCTGATGATCCGACTACATGTGAGCCCCCTGCCCGCTTCTCTGTCCAGCTGCCCTCACAGTAGCTCGAGCAAGGATCTGGAACCCAACCAAGGGTCTAGCCAGAGGTCGGAGAGTCGTCCCATCCTTCATGTGCCTGCAGATAGCGGTCTGAAGCACCGGTCTACACCTCAGGATGGCCTTAAACGTGACCGAGAAATTGTTGTCTATCCTGCAGGCCCAGAAGTTGGTCCTCCTCAGGTATCTGTTCGCCATCCATTCCGCCCAGAGCGACCCCCCCTTGATGAATCTCCAGGCCATCTTCACACAAGCTGCCTTCCTGACCGCATGGAGAGGCCTCAACCCCACTCCTCCTTCCTCCCGTGGCCGATATAACTGGTCCCAGGATATCGCATGCATCCCTCCCCTCCAGATGAAGTCAGCACAGATGGCCTCCACTTTCTGAATAGTAGCCGTGGGGATCTGGATAGACTGGAGCCAGAACATCGTGATGCCTGCAATAACCGAACGCACCAACTCAATCCATCCGCCAAATGATATACCCGCAGCTTGCCAGCCTTCCACTCTCCTCTGAGCAAAGTCCACCAAGCTGTGATAATCCTGCTCTCTGGCATAGTTGACCGTCAGCGGGACCCCCAGGTATTTCACTGGGAGCTCGCATCTGTCCACGCCTAAGGCGAAGGCTCTCTCCTCCTGCGGTGTACACCGGAAACTGAAGTAGACTCTGCTCTTCTTCCGGTTTAACTGGAGCCCAGATGGCCGCCCAAACTCCTCCATAATGTCAGAGAGCGCTCTCATTTCCCGCATGGAAGGCTGGAGAAGCACCAATAAGTCGTCAGCATAGATCAAGTGGGATACAACCGGACTTACCAACCGAAAAAGGGGAACGATTCTCTTGCTATGCACTGCCGTATCCATCATGCAAGTAAAGTACTCCATCACCAAGGTAAATAGATAGGGGGAGAGGGGGTCACCCTGCCTCAACCCCCTGTTGCTACTGAAGTAGCCATGCGGCGTACCCTGAATGAGGACTGAAAAAGTAGGGGAGCAAATGCACTCCCTCACCCTCGCAACCCACCTCTCGTCAAACCCCATGGCAAGCATCAAGTGACACAGGAAGTCCCGATTGACCGTATCATAAGCTTTCCGGAGGTCAAGCTTCACACAAGCCTTCATCCCCCCAGATTTGCTGAACTCCCTTACCATCTCATGAGCTAGCAGGCTGTGCTCCGCTATCGACTGGCCCTTGATGAACGCTGCTTGATTCTGGGACACCAATCCCTGCATAATCTCCTCCATACGCCTGTACATAAGATGAGTGATAATCTTGTAAAGAAAATTACAGCAAGCAATGGGCCAAAAATCTGCAAGTGAGGTCGCTCCCTCCTTCTTAGGAACCAGCGTCAAGAATGTGTGGTTCATCTCCTTCAGAAGCCTGCCCTCCACAAAGAACTCCTGAACCGCCGCCAGGACATGGGTCTTAAGCACACCCCAGTGTCGCTTAAAGAACCCTGAAGAGAAGCCATCAGGCCCGGAAGCTTTGTTGGGATTAGCCTTCATAACAATATCTTTCACCTCCTCCATCCTCACATGTGCCAGAAGCAGACTGTTTCCATGCCGGGACACCAGTCTCTTCATGACAAGGGCAGGGAACGTGCTAGAGTAGTCCGTCTGCTGATAAAGGACAGTGTAAAATTTGACAGCCTCCTCCTGAATCTCCGTCGGGTCTCCTACAAGACGTCCCTCAGCATTCAGAAGTCTGGGGATGCTGTTCCGGTGCTGACGGGTGCGGATCACATCGTAGAAGAATTTGGTGCAGCGGTCTCCATCTTTAAGCCAGGTACATTTAGCCCTATGTGCCGCACTAATCTCCTCCTGCAGTCGCATGATGCTGACCTCCTCAATCAGGATCTTCTTCTTAGCCGCCAGCTCCCCGTTCAGAATGTCAGCTTGGAGGGCCACCTGAGTGTCCCGAAGCTCGGCTTCCTTATCCGCCAAAGAAGTCCGCGGCATCGTCTTCACCCACCCCTGATAGTCCGCTTGAGCTGCTTGAGTTTGTGAACCATGCGAAACTAAGCCGTGCCTTCCCGGAAGTGCTGCATCTCTTCCGTAACCACCTCCTCATATCCGGCCGACAAATACCAGCTGTTGTTATACCGAAATGGTCTCGCCCTCAGAGTGGGTCTCTCACCGAGGCCAACCCGGATAGGAGAATGGTCGCTAGTACCCGCCGCCAGACATTCCGCCACCGAGTTCGGAAAGCACCTGAACCACTCACTATTGCCCAAGGCCCGATCCAACTGACAAGCATTAATCCGATTATGAGTAGCCTTATTGTGCCAGGTCCAGATATGTCCAGCTCGCTCCAGCCCCCGCATCCCTGACAGAAGCAGACACCTCTGGAAGTCATATAAGATCGAGTCCGGAACAGGACGACCTTCCACCTTCTCTTGGCGAAGTAGCATAACATTGAAGTCCTCTATGATGAGCAGAGGGAGATGCATATTGTCCGCCATGAGACCCAGATGTACAATGTCATCCCAAAAAGCCTCCCGGAGTCTCCGGTCATTGTGCCCATATACAGCTCCCAGGATGAATCGGAACCCACCTTTGTTCTCGAAAGTAACACCGATGAGTTGTTCTGATTTATGGATCTGCACCCCCTCCCAGCTTCCTTTGTTCCACCTAACCCAGATCCTTCCCATACCACAAAGATCTAAGTTATGAATGTGATCCCAGTTTGCCGGAGTCCTACGCGAGAGCATAGCGGCCCCTCTAATCTTCGTCTCCAGTAGGATAGCAATGTCACACGCCTCTCTTCTCAGAACCCCTCCAATCTCCCTCCATCGTCCAATGGAACACCCCCCTAATGTTCCATGCTAGGACCGACATATAATTAAGAGATGATGGGTCCCCCTGGAACTCGTCTGGATCGACACTCGAGGGAAGTGTCTCATCCGCCTGATCAATGACTGCATCTACCATAGAAGAAGGAGCAAGGTGGGCCTGGATCCTACTGAGAGTAAGAGCCCAGTCAGGGTTGTCTTCAGTCTGGTCATCCATATCCCTCGCCTGAGGGATGTCCTCCCGTGTGGCCGGAGCGTGCCTTTTCCTGCTGCTGTACATCATGATCGCCGGGGAGGCCTCCGCCACCATCTGACTACCACCAGCCGCGCTCATACCCCTGGTCACGATGGTCCTCTGTGGCCTGAACGGGACCAGTGCACCCTGCGTGCTCTCATGTCTCTGCGGTGATCCTGACTCCAGCCTCCTATCAACCTCCATCCCTGTGTCCTCCTCCATATGTCTGACTGGCTCCGTCTCCCCCGGCAAGTGACTTGGGGTCGTCTCCTTCCCAGGTGCCTCCGTCCGAGTCGCCTGTGGCCTGGCGGTCTCCTTCCCCTTGTATTTGCAAGCACTGGTAGTGTGCTCAAAACACTCACAGTGAGAACACATGGGGGGGACCCAGTCATACTCTACCGCCTGTGTCAGAACCTCCCCAGACGGTACCTGATACTCAAGCATACTCGGTAGCTCTGAGCCCGCCTTGATCTCCACGAAGACCCTGGCATACATCAGTCTGGTACGAAAAGTAGTGGCCTCGTCTGCTTTGATCGGCTTCCCCACATGACTGGCAAGTCGCATGAGAAGCGGGATACTCCAATACTTTACCGGGAACTCAGGAAATCTGACCCAGATGGGGATAGCGTTCAGCACCTCCTTCTCACACCTCAGCTCCGGCGTCCACTCCTTCAGTATAATGAGTCTCCCATCAAATGACCAAGGCCCACCCTGAAGGATCCTGGACACATCCTCTGCTAATCCAAATTTGACATAATAGAACCCGTTCTCCCAAGAGAAGAATTCCATGCTACCTTTGGGTCTCCAGACACGCTCCGCATATCCCCGAATTTGGCCATAGAACGGCTTGTTCCCTAACACATACAACACCAGAGTGTTCTTCCAGAATTCGGAGACAACCGCTATTTTTTCAGCGGGAAAATACGCCCGAAGCCCTCCTCCAACCGACATCGGTGGGACAAACTCCATCGACATCGGGCTTTAGCAGTTACTGGCGTGCAGATCTCCTTCCATGACCGAGGCCTCTGCTCCTCAGCATGCGTCCTGGTCGGGGGGTTAACAGGACCCTGGCATGTCTTGCCGGTATCAGTAGCAATACCCTTTGCCTTCTCGGCCGCCGTCGTCTTTGGCCTCCAACCCGAAACATATTGCACCATGCCTCCCCCACGGCGCCGGAGATCCATAGCGCCGATCAAGGATCGATTCCCATAATTTTCTGGCCCCGCCCTTCCCGAAACTTGGGACTGTGCCCCTCTCCGTCCTCCAGTCCGTCGTCTCGTCACAGTCTGCCAGCCGGCATCCCCAGTGTTGTCCCCTCCGGACCTGAACTCGAAAACGGAAGCCTCTCCTCCGGAAGTGCCGCCACCGGACCTGACTCGAAACGGAAGCCTCTCCGCCTGGAGGGGTCCCGCCGCCGCCACCCGACCCCCCCCCGCGTGGGGGGGGATCCCGCCGCCGCCGCCCGGCCTGGGGTCGCTGGGCCCTGCCCCGCTGCCTCCGCTTCCACCCGACCCCCCCTGGGGTGGTCCCGCTGGTACCCTCCCGACCCCCCCGCGTGGGGGGGGGGGGGTCCCGCTGCTGCCTCCGCCTGGACCGCCGAGAGGCCGTCCTCCCCCCCCCCCCGATCCTCCCAGCCGACGAGGCCCCCTCTCCGCGAGCGGATCGGGGTTTCGGGGGGAGGTGCAGTCGACTCCTCCCAAACCCTAGCAGAGGGAGCAGTCGCCCGAGCTTTTTTCCATATATATATATATATATATATATATATAGAGAGAGAGAGAGAGAGAGAGAGAGAGAGAGAGAGAGAGAGAGAGAGGTATTAATTATATATATATATATATATATATATATATATATATATATATATATATATATATATATATATATATATATATATATATATTAATACCTATATATTATATATATGAATACCCTTTATTTTTTTTTTTTAATTAATACCTTATAGATTAATACCCTCTCTCTCTCTCTTATATAATATAGATATATGAATATATATATATATATAATATAATATATAGTATTATATATATAATATCTATATATATAATTACTATATATAACAAAAAAAAACACAAATAAACCCAAAAATCGAATAAACCGAAAATCGAGCCGATTTAATTCGGTTCGGTTCGGTTATTGACAATTCGGTTCGGTTTTCGGTTTTGCTTATTCGGTTTCGGTCCAATTCGGTTTTCGGTTATTCGGTTCGGTTGGAACCGAATAAACCGAATACTCACCCCTAGTTCAGCGTGCAATACTTTAACAACCTGTAGGAGGAAAGCAACAACAAATAAGCATGATCATGACCATGACTCTTTTAATTTTTGAAAATGTTTATAAGTTACACACACTAAGAATTAACATTTTATTAAATCTCAGTGTACTGTACCCAACTTTTGAAAATATCTATTAGTTATACATTACTTTTGAAATTTACTAACATATTTATAGTTACATTTTATTCGATTTGCTAAACATTTGTTTATAGAATATACTCATTGGGATGATCGTTGTAAAACGTTTATTTCAGATCCACACTCATCATCAAATAATAGTTTAGATGAAAAATAATAACAATCTAAACTAAGTACTAGCCCTTAGCGTATTGAACTGTCCTAACTTTTGCGATGATAGCTTACTCATAGTTATCTATTTATTTTTTGTAATTAGAGGCTAATTAATAACTATCACCTATAGATTTAAGCCTACCTCCAAAACCCATATATAGAAACTCCTAGTGGCGCCAAAAGCCAAAAGCACCCTTATAAATACCTCCACCTGTGGGCTCCACAACATCGATTATGTTTATAGTGATTACTGTGCGTTAAAATACCGCCGGCTTCATCCTTTTTCTCATTCAGAAAAAGAAATTGGCGGTAAAAGAGCTTAGTTCGCACGTGTCTTCCTTCCATTGGTCGAGCACCGAATATACGGCCAGCACATGGCTCTTTCCCGCGCTAATCCACCCCATAAATATAGAATAGAGAAAAAAGTAAATACTAAAAAAATAGAAAAACAGAAAAAGAGAAAATAGAGGAAGCAGAGAGAGAGAGAGAGAGAGAGAGAGAGAGAGAGAGTGAGAGTCCAAAACCCTAATTCCAAATCCCTTCCACGGCGAATTCGCCACCAGATCTCCGATCTCTCGCTCCAATCTCTTCCTCGGCGGAAGATTGGGCGGATCGGGAGAAAAAAGCAGCGGTTTTGAGTAGGATCATTCGAAGTTCTCGGAGATTTTGCAGATCGGCTAGGGTTTGGTCAAAACTCGGTCCGGATCGATGACTCCCGGGACTGTGGCCATGGACGGCGGAGGACTGCCGAGCTCTTCAACGTCCGACGCGACGGAGTCCCGCTTCGCCAATCTCTGCAAGGTTTGGTTTGATCCGTGATATTTCTCTTTTTTGTGTGTATCTGTGTAGGGCTGAGCAACGGTTCGGTTCGGTTCGGTTCAAACCGAACCGAAAATCGTAAAACCGATAAAACCGATAACCTTATTCCTGTTAACCGAGAACCGAACCGAATGTTGACAAACCGATCGAAGCCGAACCGAATTTTTTTTTTCGGTTTTCGGTTCGGGTCGGTTGTATGGGCCCAAATGGGCCGGCCCACTTAAAAGGTAAATTCCAGGATTCAGCAACATTTCTAGCAAATGCAGTATAATATATTAAAGCCAGCAAATGCAGGAAAGCAATGCAATATAATAAATTGAACAACATTTCCAGGATTCAGCAACCATGATTCAGCAAAATTTCCAGGATTCAGCAATGCAATATAATAAATTGAACATTTCCAGTTTTTGTCATAGTTTTGAACAAGAATTCCAATTTTTGGAAACAACAAATGCACAGTGTATCTTCTCAGAATTCCAATTTCCAGGAAACCAATCAAATATAATAAATTGAACAACAATTTTTTGAAACAACATTTCCAGGATTCAGCAACATTTCCAGGAGTCAGGATTCAGCAATTGAACAACATTTCCAGGCTTCCAGATAGTTATCTTGCCATCATCATCAAACCCTAGCTTTTCCTGGAAAACCAAATAAAGACGAGAAAAAAAAAACCTAAATTGTGGCTCAGATATGGCTCATTTATGCATCATATATTGATGCCATGTAGTATCAGTTCTATTATTCCCAAGCCCTCATCATCATTGCCTTTTTTTCATCTAATATGTTAGTAAAACTTTCAAGAAAAAGACGTGAAATAAATTAGCATCATAGATATACCAAAGTACGAATGCCTCGCCAATGGCTGCACTTTATGCCTCGCCATTGGCTGCATTAAACCTCATAACTTCATAAGTCATAATCCAAGAACTGCAGCTATGAAACTGCATAAACTTATTTCCTGGACAAGCAAATTGGAGCAGATCATCAGATATAAAAGATTAGAGCATCACCAACATATAATTCAAGAACTGCAGCTATGAAACCTCATTGTATCTTCTCAGCATACAGCAATTGAACAACATTTCCAAGCTTCCAGCAAGCCGTTATCTTGCCATCATCATCAAACCCTAGCTTTTCCTGGAGAACAAAATAAAAACAAGGAAAAAAAACCTATATTGTGACTCAGATATGGCTCATTTATGCAATATATTGATGCCATGTGTAGTATCAGTTCTATTATTCCCAAGCCCTCATCATCATTGCCTTTTTTTCATCTAATATGTTAGTAAAACTTTCAAGAAAAAGACGTGAAATAAATTAGCATCATAGATATACCAAAGTACGAATGCCTCGCCAATGGCTGCACTTTATGCCTCGCCATTGGCTGCAGTAAACCTCATAAGTCATAATCCAAGAACTGCAGCTATGAAACTGCATAAAGTTATTTCCTGGACAAGCAAATTGAAGCAGATATAAAAGATTAGAAGTTGGTGCAGCACCAACATATAAAACAGCAGCACCAAGTCACCAACATATAAAACAGCAGCACTGTAAGAGTGTAAGTCCTCTTCAATAAACAACAGAGCACCAACATACATTGGAACACTTCAAAATAGTAGAAATCCAAATAAAACAGCAGTACCAAGTTACAACAGCAGCACCAAAATATAGCAGCACCAAGCCACCAAGTTATCCAAAATACTGTTACAGTAATCCAAGTTACAATACTCCAAAATATACTCCCCAAATATAGTCTCCACATTTAAAGAGAAAGAGCAATCAAACCTCGCTTGTAGATGTTGTTGCCATTGATTGGATTGGTGTTACCTATTCAACAAAGTCCAATTTAATATGAGTAACCTACTAAGTTACCTAGCTACCTAACCCTAATCCAATCTACCAAAATAAGCCAATCTACATAAGTAATCCTTAAAAGCCAGAAAGTGAAGATTCTGTAGGCCCAATCAAAAACAATAAACATAGTGCACTGCAAAGCCTACAATTGCAGTTTGATCAGATAGTGCACTGCAAAGCAAACATAGTGCACTGCAAAGCAATAAACAGTGCAAAAACATTAAACAAAGTGTACTGCAGATCCTACATAATGCACTGCAAAGTGAAATGTTCAAAAGTGCAATGTTCCAAAGTGCAAAGTGCACTGCAGAGCCTACATGCTGCACTGCTAATTTAAGCCACCAACAGACATTAAACATGCTAATTTAAACCACCAACAGACAAAGTAAAATGTTCCAAAGTACAAAAAGTATTAAAGTAAAGACTATCAGAAAATTAAACATGCTGCACTACAAAGTGCAAAAATTTAACATGCCAATCTACATATTAACATATTAAACATGCCAATCTACATATTAACATATTAAACAAAGTGCACTGCAGAGCATTGCAGAGCATTGCAGAGCAGAGCCAATCTACATATTAACATATTAAACAAAGCCTACATAATGCACTGCAAAGTAAAGACTATCAGAAAATTTAACATGCCAATCTACATATTAAACAAAGCCTACATAATGCACTGCAAAGTAAAGACTATCAGAAAATTTAACATGCCAATCTACATATTAACATATTAAACAAAGTGCACTGCAGAGCAGAGCCTACATAATGCACTGCAAAGTGCAAAAATTAAACATGCTGCACTGCAAAGTGCAAAAATTAAACATGCTGCACTGCTAATAAGAACATTAAACATGCTGCACTGCAAACATATTAACATGCCAATCTACATAAGATATTCATGAACCAAATTTTTAAACCACCAAATATTTAGGAAATTACGAAAGAAAGGGGTCAGTCTATGCTGCACTGCTAATTTTCGTGCACTGCAAACATATTAACATTCCAAATATTCAGGAAATTAGGAAGAACAGTGGATAGATTATACTTACAGTAGCCAGATCTAGAGATGAAGACAACAGCACAGCAAGAGCACAGCAAGATTCCTAATATCGAGAGATGAAGACAACAGCACAGCAAGAGCAAGGGCCAAGGGGCCAGATCTAGGTTAGATTCCTCTAGATCTAGGTTAGATTTCTAGTACATGCACAAAAGTAACCAAATAATTAGAAAAATCGAAATAAAATTGACAAAAATCGAAATAAAATTGAAATAATTAGATTTCTTACCAGATTAAGGCTAGATCTCGATAGATCTAGCTTAGCTCGAGAGTTAGGGTTCTCCAGAGAGATCTAGGGTTTCTCGATAGCCACATCCAGACGGCCCAGATCTAGGGTTAACACGAGAGAGAGAGAGAGATAGCACGAGAGAGGGAGAGATTTGTCTCTTAGAGTTAGGGTTAGGGTTCTCTAGAGAGTTAGGGTTCTCGAAGAGAAGGGAGCAACAGCCGGCGGCGAGAGACGGAGAGACGAGAGAGAGTGAGAGAGAAATTTTAGGGCTGCTGATCTGAGTTCTGAGCGTTAGGATTTTTATATACCCGAGGGGTATTTTAGTAATTTCATAAATAAAAAAATACCTAATCGGTTTTCGGGTCGGTTGGGTAACCGAACCCAATAACCGATAGCCGACCCGAAACCCGAAATTTCAAAACTGAAGACCTGATATCCGACCCGTTATTTCTCAAGCCGAACCGAATGGCCAGTTCGGTTCGGTTCGGCCCGGTTTACGGTTTTCTAACCGTATATTGCTCACCCCTATATCTGTGTTATCGATCGGAGAAAAAAAATTTGAATTTTTGTAGGAGCTGGATCTGAACGAGAGCTTGACGAGAGAAACTACTGCTATGTTTAAAGAGACCAGACTGATCATGTCGGAAAATATGTCTGCAATCGGAAGCGGATCGGTAAGAAAACCCTACTTTGCCGTAATTTTTCTTGATCTTCTTTGAATTCGAGGAAAAAAAATGTTTCTTTTTAACAGCCGGAGGAGATTGAGAGGATTTGGTCGGCGTTCATTATTTACTGTGTCACTAAACTCGGGAAAGAGAAGTCGAACGAGGAAGAGGGAGGCAGGATCAAGTTGTTTCAGATTTTAACCGCAGCTAAGCTCAAGTAAGAAAGGAAAAAAAAAATGCTAATCTTTTCTTCTTCATTTTTAAGATTTCATTTGGTGGTGTTTATTTTAAAGTTTTTCTTCTAGGGTTGTGGATTTTTTCAAGGAGGTGCCGCATTTCTCTCTCAAAGCGGGTTATATTCTCAGCGGCCTGTTTGGCTCTGATTGGGAGAAGAGGCTCGAGGTGAATTTTCTAATAGATCTCCTTTTCTGTTGAGGAGTTAGTGTTCTCTGATTTCTTAATCGATTCTGCTGTGTTATTTATTTCGCGAGCAGCTGAAAGAATTGCAGATCAATGTTGAACACTTGGGAGACCTGAGCAGGTAATATGTAACTATAGTAGAATTTAATTGAATAGACGACATTAGTCGCTCCTTATGAGTTTTTAATTAATTGTGGGTGGTAGTTATAAATATAATCTGGTTTGTCTCACTGTGGTCTAAAATTGACTTAAAGTAGATTACTTGACTACTTTAGGAAACAACATGTCCAGATGGTTAATGTAGACGAATTGTGAACGCTAAAATGGATGAGTGACAATACATTAAAAGATATGATAAGAAATGAGTGTATCCGTGTGAATTAGAAGTGGCGCCAATCGAGAACAAGATGAAAGAAAATTGGCTTATAGTGGTTGGGACATATGCAACACATCAATAGATGCTTCCGTCAGGAGGAGCAATAATATAGTAGTTAATGAAGCCGTTAGGACTAGAGGTAGGTCTAGACGAACATGGTTTGAAGTATTAAAGAATGATATGAATTTTGTTAGCATTAGAGAGGACCCATGGGTTTTGTTAGCATTACATAGGACATGGCCCTTAATAGATCCGAATGGAAGAACATGATTAAAACGGCCGATCCCAAAAATTTGGGATAGAGGCTTTGGTGTTGTTTTTGTTGTAGATTACTCGACTATATTAAAGTAGATTACTTGACTAGTTTCTTGGACTTCTTTTCATATAGAGAATAGGTTTTAGGAATAAAGGCAACTACCTCATCCATGCCCTCTTGAAGATTAAGTAGCTGTTTGGGTTTTAGCTTGTTTAGCAAGTATCGTAGTTTGTTTGTGACTTGGTTAATGGCAAGGTTCAAAGCATCGGGATCGGTATCGGACAGTTTGTATAAGTATCGATATCGGCAGTATCGACAGTATCAGATCGGACTTCGGAGTATCGGATTTTTGGGTATCAGCTGTATCGGCAATATTAAATAATTATTAATAAAGAGTCAAAAGACTTATAATATTTGTTCATATGTTTTTTTAATTTTTGTAAAAAAAAGTAAAGATTTAATTATATTCAAAATTATAGTTTTATGCATAGTTACAAGTCGTTACAATATGACCCTGACACCAATTATTTTGTTTCATATATAAATTTCATCCATAATCAACATCCATTTCCTCAAGCTACGATTTTTTGGCACTATTATGCTATTATATAAATATTAGAAAACCGTAACATACAATAATAAAAAAATGTTACTTATAATAATATTACACTTATGAAAATATTACATATAATAGTATTATACTTATAAAAAATGTTACATACAATAATAGAAAATGTTACATACAATAATATCAAAATCGAATGCAATTATTTATTCCTCTTTTGGCTGGATTTGATTGGATTTGACAACTGAATTCGCATCATGTTATCCTGCAAAATGTAGCAGTAGAAATTCACTCCAACTAGCATTCATTTCCTCCAACGTACGACTTTTGGCATCATCATGTTATCCTGCAAAATATAGTAGTAGAAGATAATTAATATAGTTAAACATTTTAAAATTATTCTAACATAGTTATATAGAATGACAAAGTTAACCAAATATAACATAGGTTAACATAACCAACTATTTTAAAGCTACCAATAATAAATATATATATAAAGTTAAGATGCCCTACGTTAATGATAAAAAGATTATATATATATTAATAGCAGATGGCGGAACAGGAGAACGCGGAACGGGAGAACCCTAGGGTTTTTCTCTCGCCTCCCCGACCGCCAGATCCACTCGCGGAGGGAAGGAGGAGGCCTGGGAGGAAGGGAGGGGGCGGACGGCCCCCTCTGGCAGTCGGCGGCGGCCCCCAGGCCGGGGGGGGCCTGGAGGCGGTATCCGGGGGCCTGGCGGACCCCACCGGTGCTGGCGCCGACCCGGGCGGGAGTGGCGACGACCAAGGGGGGGGGGGGCGGCCGACGCCTCCCAGGCGGTTGCGGAGGGCAGGGCGGCCCGGGTGGCTGCGGCTACTCCGGCGATCAACGGGTTGGATGCTTCTATGTTTGAATTCGGATCGGGATTCGGATCTCGAGATGGCCGGATCGATGATGATGGCTGGACGACGGTGGTGAGACGGCGTCCGGGAGGTGGAAGAGGGGCTCAAAATCAAGTAATGAGTCGGACGGGTCTTGGGAGAAACGGGAATAGGTCTACCATCGGCCAAGGTGGCACTCGACGACAGGGAGGAGGACCGGGACGCACTGCGTCTGGATGGCGGCCAAAGGCGACGACGGCAGAGAAAGGAAAAGGTATTGCTGGGGATGTCGGGAGTCAGAGGCCTCCGTCTGCCACTCCCCGGACGGCCACTGACGGGTCTCGTCCCAAATCCTGGAAGGATGTTTGTATGTCGGGTGGGAACAAGAGCCCGGTGTCGATGGAGTATGTGCCACCGATGCAGGTAGGAGGAGACCTCCGAGCATATTTCCCAGCAGAGGAGATTGCGGAGGTCACGGACTTCTGGAAGAACACGCTTGTGATGTATGTATTGGGAAGTAAACCGTTCTACGGACAGATGCGAGGATATGCAGAGAGGGTATGGCGTCCAAAGGGGAGCATGGAGATCTTCTCCCGTGAGAATGAGTTTTACTTTGTGAAATTCGGCTTGGAGGAGGATGTGTCCATGATTATTCAAGGAGGGTCCAGGTCCTTTGACGGGCGGCTCATTATCCTGAAGGAGTGGACACCGGAGTTGAGATGTGAGAAGGAGGTGTTGAATGCGATTTCCGTATGGATTCGCTTTCCTGAGTTCCCGGTGAAATACTGGAGCATCCCTCTGCTAATGAGATTGGCTAGCTTGGTCGGCAAGCCGATCAAGACGGATGGGGCTACGGCTTTCCGTACCAGACTGATGTACGCCAGGGTTTTTGTGGAGATAAAGGCTGGGACGGAGCTCCCGAGCATTCTCGAGTATCAGGTGGCGTCCGGGGAGGTTCTGACTCCGGCCGTGGAGTATGATTGGGTCCCCCTAATGTGTTCCCTCTGTGAGTGCTTTGGTCACCCATCTAGTGCTTGCCTGACTAGAGGGACGGAGACAGCTAGGTCCTCGGCAGCGCAGATGGAGGTAGTTGAGCCAGAGTTGGCGTCCAGTCCTATCACCGGAGTGGCGTCGACAGTCAGGCCGACGGAGGACTCTCTGATGGAGGGGGCCAGGAGGTCAGAGACTGACACCCTGCCGAGACAGGAGGGTTCTCAGAGCGCGATAGTCCCGTTCAGGCCCCAGAGGAGTATGGTGACCAGGGGTATGAGTTCCCTGGATAGCAGACAGGATGGGATGGAGACTTCTATGGTGGAAAAGGTCTATAGCAGGAAAAGGCATACCCCGTCCCTACGGGAAGATGAGCTCCAGCCAGGGGGGCTCGATGATTAGACCGTGGCAAACCCAAATTGAACCTTGACACTTTCCAAGATTCAGGCTCATCTTGCACCCTCCTCGGGGACGGGGATGGGGGAGGATATAGATCTGACGGACGGGACACTTCCCTCGGGTGTCAGTCCAGATGGAGTTCAGGGGGACTCCACATTAATTAATTAATGTCGGTCCTCGCCTGGAACATTCGTGGAGGGTGTTCTATTGGGAGATGGAGGGAGATTAATGGAGTTCTGAAGAGGGAGAAGTGTGACATTTCTATTCTGCTTGAGACAAAGATTAGAGGGGCGACTATGCTTTCTCGCAGGACTCCTGTCAACTGGGCGCAAACTCACAACCTGGATCTTTGCGATACGGTTAGGATCTGGGTTCGGTGGAACAGAGATAGTTGGAAGGGGGAACAAGTTCTGATGACAGAGCAGCTTATTGGCATATCCTTTATGAACAAAGGAGGATTCCACTTCATTCTTGGCGCAGTTTATGGGCACAATGATAGGCGACTTCGTGAGACCTTGTGGGAGGACATTGTGCGCGTAAGGCGTATGGCGGAGGACTTGCATCTCCCCCTGCTACTTATGGGAGACTTCAATGCCATGCTACATCGACAAGAGAAGGTGGGAGGTCGTCCGGTGCCTGATCCGATCTTATACGACTTCCAGAGGTGTCTCCTCTTGTCTGGGCTGAGGGGACTGGAGAGAGCAGGACACATCTGGACCTGTCACAATAAGGCTGTTTACAACAAGATTGCCTGTCAGCTTGATAGGGCTTTGGAAAATAGCGAATGGTTTCGCTACTTCCCGAATTCCATGGCGGAAGGGCTAGCGGCAGGGACCAGCGATCACTTCCCTATCCGGGTAGGTCTCTGTGAGAGGCCCACTTGGAAGACTCGGCCATTCCGGTACAACAATGGCTGGTACCTTTCTGCTGGATATGAGGAGGTTGTTATAGGAGGGCTGCAGTATACTCGGGAGGGCACGGCTCAGTTTCGCATGGTTCACAAACTCAAACAGGTCAAGAGAGCTATTCGGGATTGGGTGAAGAAGATGCCGTGGTCTTCCCTGGAGGATAAGGAGGCCGATCTTTGAGAAGTACATGAAGCTTTGCAGACTGACATGCTGAGCGGGGAGTTGGCGGCTAGGGAGAGGGACCTGATTGCAGAGGTCAACATCATGAGGCTTCAGCAGGAGATTAGTGCGGCCCAGAGGGCCAAGTGTTCATGGCTCAAGGATGGGGATCGCTGCACCAAGTTCTTCTGCGATGTGATCCGTGCCAGACAGCACCGGAACAACATCCCCAGGCTGCTTAATGGTGAGGGCAGGCTTGTTGGAGACCCAGTGGAGATTCAGGAGGAGGCAGTCAGGTTCTATTCTGACTTATATCAGCAGACTGATTATTCCATCACGTTCCTAGGTCTTGTCACGAAGAGGCTGGTGACGCACCATGGGAATAGTTTGCTGTTGGCCCCTGTGAGGTTGGAGGAGGTGGAGGCTATTGTGATGAAGGCAGATCCTAATAAGGCTCCGGGGCCTGACGGCTTCTCTTGTGGTTTCTTTAGGCGACACTGGGGTGAGCTAAAGTTCTCAGTCCTGGAGGCGGTGCATGAGTTTTTCTTGGAAGGAAAGTTGTTGAAGGAGCTGAATCACACATTCTTGTTCTTGGTTCCGAAGAAGGAGGGTGCGACATTTCTCGCCAACTTCAGGCCTATTGCGTGTTGTAATTATTTATACAAGATAATTATCCACCTCATGTGTCGTCGTACGGAGGGGATTATGCAGGACTTGGTGTCTCGGAATCAAGCGGCTTTCATCAAGGGACGCTCGATTGCTGAACACAGTCTTCTTGCACATGAGATGGTGAGAGATTTCAACAAGCCGGGGGGGATGAAGGCCTGTGTGAAGCTTGATTTGCGGAAAGCTTATGACACGGTCAACATGGATTTCCTTTGCCACCTTATGCTTGCTATGGGGTTTGATGAGAGATGGGTGGCGAGGGTGAGGGAGTGTATATGCTCCTCCATATTTTCGGTCCTCATACAGGGTACTCTATATGGATGCTTCAAGAGCAACAGGGGACTGCGGCAGGGGGATCCTCTTTCCCCGTATCTGTTCACTCTGGTGATGGAGTACTTTACTTGTATGATGGACCTGGCGTTGCATAGTAGGAAGATTGTCCCTCTTTTCAGGCTGGTCAAGCCGGTGGTGTCACACTTGATCTATGCTGATGATCTCTTGGTATTCCTGCATCCATCTATGGGGGGGATGAGGGCGATTTCAGATATTATGGAGGAGTTTGGGAGGTTGTCCGGTCTTCAGCTGAATAGGGAGAAGAGCATGGTTTATTTCAGCTCTCAGTGCACCCTCAAGGAGGAAAGGGCCCTTGTTCTGGGAGTGGAGAAAGGATAGTTATCGGTGAAGTATCTGGGGGTTCCGTTGACGGTCAATTATGCTAGGGATCAGGATTGTCACAGCCTGGTGGATTTTGCCCAAAGGAAAGTAGAAGGCTGGCAGGCAGCTGGACTGTCTTTTGGTGGCCGTATTGAGCTGGTAAGGTCTGTTATTTCTGGCATCGCTATGTTCTGGTTGCAGTCAATTCAGATTCCGGTAGCTACCATAAGGAAGGTGGAGACCATTGTTGGCCCAATGATTATATCGTATTTTTGAATATGGTTAATCTGTTAAGTTTAGCATTTTATTATCACTAATCTTCATACTATCACTATAGCATTTCTACTTACACTTGTACCTTTGGTGATATGTGCTTATTGTGTTATATATTAGTGATATGAGTTTTTATTATATATATCTTAAATTTAATTGAGCTACCAAAATCAGAACTATGTTTTGATTATGGTTATTCAATTAAGTTTAATATTATGATATCACTAATATTTATGCTATCACTATGGCATTGATACTTAAACTTTGCATAGTCCTAATGTGTTTTATCTTATCATACTTGCTACATGTATATTGCTTTGTTCGTCTAACATGTACATGCAGAAAAGCAATAAGCAAGATCAATGTGGACATATGCAATGAAGAAATCATGGTGGGCCAAAGACGACGGATTCCACAATATTTCTCTGAACCACCCGACGACATCTCCGGAGCCACGCACCCGGGGGTTCCGCTGCCCGGTCAGCGGACGGGGGTCGAGGGGGCAGCGCCACTCGTCGGGGGTTCGGGGGCGAAGCCCCCGAAAGGTATTCAGTTTTCACAAACTGGATATCTTTGGACAGCTGCCGCCAAGAAAAAAAGCCAGCACCTATCAAAGAAAAAAGCCAAGCCATGCCATCAACATTTCAAGACTCTGAAGAAGCCTGCACCTGCTACAGTATATCTGGAGTCTGTAATGAGTCTTAGGAATAATTGTAAACATAAGAAATGGATGGCAAAATCGAAAGCTAGGGTAGAAACTAGCCCAGGATCATTTTCGGATGAAAACCGGCATACCGACGGTATACCTGTCTATACCGACGGTATACCGATTTTGTTCACAGAAAGTTTTCTGTCTACAAAATCGGCATACCGACGGTATACCGGTTCATACCGACGGTATACCGGTTCAGTAACGTTAAAATTCCAACGGTCGGATTTCGAGCATTTAATGATCCCAACGGCTATATTTCTAGCCGTTGTAATTCCAGACCGGCATACCGACGGTATACCGGTCTATACCGACGGTATACCGGTCGCTGTCTGAAAAGTTGCCTTTGAGCTCTTTTCAATGCTTTGGTTATAAATAGCCTTGAACCCCTTCATTCAAGGTTGATGCTTTGAGCCTAAAAATTTCTAAACCACCAAAGCCTATCCACAAACAACTCTACAAAGCTTTCATTTGCCATCCACAAATTGTGTTAGAGTTATTGAGTTGAAAAGTGAGATCTTCATCTTATTGTATAAGGAGATCAAAACCTATTGTGAAAGGTTGAAGTTGGGGAGTCTTCGTATCCAAACTCTCGGTTAAAGTTGGAGAGTCTTCGTATCCAAACTCTCGGTTGAAGTTGGAGAGTCTTCGTATCCAAACTCTCGGTTGAAGTCGGAGAGGCCTTCGGATTAAAGCTCTCGTGTAAGAAGTTGGCCAGTTCTTCGGATCCAAACTCGTGTGTAACTATTTACTCAAATAGTGGATTAAAGCCGGAGAGAGTTTCGGGACTGGAGTGTCTCTTGGGAGGATACCAGGATATATCGTGTGTCGGTATTGTTATTGCTTCTTCTCTTGCATTTATATTTTTAAATTGCCCATTAGCTTGTGCTAAGTGCTTGATTAGTTAGCTTGACCCTATTCACCCCCCCTCTAGGGTTCCTACAATTGGTATCAGAGCTTGGACTCTATTGTTAGGCTTAACATCCTTAGAGTAGATCCTTGTTAATTTTTCTATGGCATCGTATTCCTCCTCCTCCGATAAAGAGGGTTTTATTTCTAGTAGCATAGACAATCATGGTTCTTCTAAATGCAAGAAATGCTCTAAGTGGAAAGACATGGCTAAACAATCCTTAGAGATTCTTGATAACCTTCATTTTACAAATGAAGAATTTTCTGAAAAGGTTGTTCATTTAGAAGAAGCTAATGAGTTATTGAGAAATGAAAACAATGATTTATTATCTAGACTTGATTCTCAAAACTCATCATGTGTTTCTTTAAAGAGTTTGAATGAGGCTTTAATTTTGAAAATCAAATCTCTTTCCTCATCAATAGAAGATCTTAAGAGGCAAACTCATGAGCTAAATCATTTGCATGATTCTTCTATTGACACTTTAAAGAAACAAAATGATGCTTTTATCTCTAGAATTGCTTTATTTGAAAAAGAGAATGATATTTTAATTGCTAAATTTGATTCTCTTACTTGCATGCATGATGATTTGCTATTAGAACATAATATTCTTAAAACCAAATCTTCTCATGCTCACTCTAGAGATATTCATCATTCTAGTATGTCACATGTTCATAACCATACTCATTCTGATACATGTGCACACACTAGTATTAACTGCTTCTATTGCTCTCGCATTGGACACATGAGCTTAACTTGTCCTATTCGTAGGAGTTTTTCTACCAATGCTAGAGTAAATAGTATATGGGTCCCTAAAGCTAACAAATGTGGATCCAAGTTTATTTGGATACCAAAGTCTTCATCTAATGTTGTAGGTGAAGCTTCTTGTATCGGGACATAGCACTGAGGAGCGTGTTGGTGGTTGCAAAGCTCAAAGGTCATCTTCCAAGCAATTGCACCAACACAAGCATGGCCACTAGAGCCACTTTGGTAACATGCTAAGCGATTCTCTTTAAATTGTTTATATTTATAGAATTTAGCATGTTTCACTTGATGTCTTGCTACTCGCTCACATTGATATCCTTTAGTTGTCTTTTATATAAATCAATGTGAGATATAATACTAGCATGCTTAGTTAATTTTCTTATTAATTCTTTTATCTAGCATGACTAGTTACTCGGCTTAAATGATTAGTTCACACTATGTAGTTTATCACTCATTTTCTATTAGTGTGACACATTTATATATGCATGCTCGTTATTCTTAATCTTTTATAAATCATGCATATCACTCTAGTCCATAGGAGCTTAGTTTTGATTTGAGTTAATATGATTTTAACTCTCCGTCTTTAGAGTTTTTGAAATAGTTACTTCTTGCCGGTTTGTATTTAATATGCCATATTTATCTTAATCGGTATTTGTGAATATATGTGTTTAGCACAAGCTTCTTATCACTTGACAAGTATATACTTATACTTTCACTTTAACCTTGTGCTCACATAATATATTCATTATTGATTCTCATGTTTTATTTTGATTAAACCTCTTATGAATCAATTATGTCTTTGCCTAATAAAGCTTATTTATATGTGTTTTGAATTTGTGATAGTTTTTCAAACATTCATTAAGGATACATTACTATATTCATTAAAATTTCCATCTCTATGTAGATCATGTATTTCTTATGTTGATATTTTTTTTGTATAAATATCTTTATGTGGGCATATGAGTTAAGCTAAAAGTTTTATATTGACTTGAAGAGTATTTAATTATACTTATTACCTTCAAACTTGTGCTTATCTCATACTTTAGCTATTGATTCCTTTGACCAAATTTGTGCTTCTTGAATCAATTAGCTTCTTCCTTAAAGTCTTCTTTTGATGATATCTTCTTGACTTTTTGGTTGGCATTATGGATACATGTTCTTAATTGATTTTTGATCTTTTCATGTATGCCCATTCGTGATATATATAGTTTCATATATATAAATGATTCCTAACTTTTGATATTTATTTGTTTTATACCTTTAAGTTAGGATGTTGAGAGAAAATATTTGTTTATGTCTTGCACTTGACTATTTATGGAAGTTCTTTTAAGAATCACATGGTTTTGTGCTTTGTCTTGTTTTTATATTTACCTCCGTTTTTAGTGCACATTTTCAAATCTATATCTTCTATATACTCCTATTGTGCACTATGAAAGCATTTTCGTAAAATATGATTCTTACTATCTTAGCAATTTAGCTTTCTTGATCTTAATGATCTTTCTTTGCTCATTCCTAGAGTTTATGATTCTTTTTGAATTATTGTTGCCCAATGATTTTTGTAGCACATGAGAATACATGTAATTGATACATCATATTTCTTATGACTTTAGCTACTATGGTTTGAGCTTTTGTGTTGAGATTTTTCATTTCTAGAGAATACACTTATTTCATAATGGCTATAATATCTTGCATTCTCTAGATCGATATATTATTTCATTATCTTGGACCAATCTCAATACTTGGCAAAGAGATTTTTTTTATTATGCTTTCATGAGTATCTCTTTTGGTCTATATTTGATAAGAGATTAATTCATTTATTTGTCACCTTATGCTCTTATCCTTGCTTAGTAAAGAGTCTAAATCATTTTGTTCATTCAAAATGTTTTGCCCTCTTTGTGAACTCTATGCTTGAGCAAGTATCTTTAGTGTTAGTGACTTAAGATTAAATGAGCACATTTATCTTGTTAATGACCTGCCTCATTAATCTTAATTAGTTATGTAGCTTGCTTATTTATGATATATTGTTAAGCTATATAATTTGGTTCACTTTCACTCATCTAGCTATTGTTTTTTCTTTTCAATCTATATAAGTTATGCTAGTTTACATAAACAAGATCTGTGATTCTTCTAAATGTAATTTATATCCTATTTTAGATACATATGTTTGTTCTCTAAAACTAGTTTTACAAATTCTTGATTAGATCTTGTTTCTCTTGGAGGTTTGTGATTCCTTTCTTTAAGTCTCCTTCCTTATTAGTCATTAGCATGTATCTCTTAAATTTCTCTCACTTTTGAGTCATGATTTCATCGTATTATCATTTACATCTCTTCTTGATTATATTTGCAATCATTTAAATGAAAATGACTCTTTTCCATATTTTTCATTCATTTATGAGATCTTATCATAAATATGGGTTTGGGATTTTCTTTATGAGATTTGTTGGATCATGTTTAACTTGTTTATTTTTATTGATAAAAGATCATATGGTTGAGTAGTCCTATATTATCTTATGTGATTATCAAACTAATTTATTACTCTACCTTGACTACTCATGGATTGCCATATATGGGCCTTTGCTATTTGACCTTTATGGTTTATTATTTACCATTAGCAAGGTTTGGATTTTACCCGTTGATGGGTACATATATGGTGAAACATACCTAGTCCATGTAAAGTAATAAAATTGGTTGATTCTTTCTTAAATAGATAATCATGGACATGATGTTTGGGTTTTATTTTTATTTTATTTTTGAGCTATATTCTATCATTATGATTGTTCTTAATTGACTTTATTCTTTTTCATGATGACATTTTCTCAAAAGATAACATACATTAATCTATCATATTTAAATATGAGATCCTTCTATATAGATTAATATATGCCATCTTTTGATTATATGTGCTTAATTAGAATATTCTTTTGATCTTTCATCTTTAGTGGCTATAAATTGGTTACCTCTTATTGACTAAAGATGACATTATTCGTCTTTTGACGATATTGTAGCATTATATGCATTGAACAAGGGGGAGAAATCCATAGTTGATTAACCCCCAAATCTTTTAGTTTTATATTTTATGCTATGAGTGCTTTGGAACTATATACGCATATTTTGATGGGGAGCAAATCAATTGATTCAATTTATTTATACCCTTTAATATGTCGTATACCTAGTTCATCATGGACCATATTTCTTCAATTTCATATCCTATTATTGTGGTCATGATATTTTTATTTGTGAAGGTTTTATGAGAGTGTATGCAAGTGTCTTTATTATTTCTCTCTCTGTTTTATATGGATTAAATAAGTCATCTTGTTAATATTAACTTTCATATCTTATCTTGATGACTATTGTGCTTTCATTTATTTGGCTTTCCTTATTTGATTAAATTATTTGGCTTTTCTTAATGAGGACTTACCCAAAATTCATGTATATCAACATTTGTAATACTTTGAGGGGGAGCATTCAAGTCGACTGAATTTCTCCTTCTCAAGTATTTTTCTCCTTTACCTTCATGTTTATCCAAAGGATATTCATATAGCATGATAAGGTAATTGAGTTCAAATACATGAATTTGGATAAGCAAATAGATTTGCAAATAAGGAGATCATTTTATATCAATTGCTCTATTTTACATTGATCATTCCTTTATGTTGTTCCACTATTTATTTGTGGACAATTGCGACTATAAACGTTTTCTTTGATCAATGTTTCAATTATATATTTCAATTGGTATCTTCATTGATATCCTTTTATTTGCAATTATCTAATCCTCATGGACTTTTGATTAAAATCCTTGATTGAAATCCTCTATTTCAATTGGCATATTCCTTCCTTCCAAAACTAGAGTTTTAATTCATATAATATTATGTTTTGGAGTTTTCTTCTTGGATTTCAAGTTGGTAAACTATTGATTGTTCTCAATTTTATTTGTTTTACCAACTATATTGTGTTTTGACATGCTTCTTTTAAAATTTGATGTTCTACATTGGTAATGTAGCTTTATACACTTGTTATTACACCCTTCTTCCATTGTTTTTTATTAGTATATCTTGATCTTGATTGTCTATGACTTTCCCATGCTCTGATTTCTATGCTTGAGATTAATTTTATTTTTATCTCTTAGTACGGGGGAGCCTATTTTTTGATCATGTCAAAGGGGGAGAAGAAAGTTTAAGTATGTGCTTCAATGTTTGTATTAGGGGTAGAAGTATTTTAAGTAACATGCTGTTAGTTGTATATCCGTAAATCTGCTTATACATTAGTGATACATGCATCTATTATGTCCATACTAAACTTAACCGAGGGGGAGATTGTTGGCCCAATGATTATATCATGTTTTTGAATATGGTTAATCTGTTAAGTTTAGCATTTTATTATCACTAATCTTCATACTATCACTATAGCATTTCTACTTACACTTGTACCTTTAGTGATATGTGCTTATTGTGTTATATATTAGTGATATGAGTTTTTATTATATATATCTTAAATTTAATTGAGCTACCAAAATCAGAACTATGTTTTGATTATGGTTATTCAATTAAGTTTAATATTATGATATCACTAATATTTATGCTATCACTCTGCATTGATACTTAAACTTTGCATAGTCCTAATGTGTTTTATCTTATCATACTTGCTACATGTATATTGCTTTGTTCGTCTAACATGTACATGCAGAAAAGCAATAAGCAAGATCAATGTGGACATATGCAATGAAGAAATCATGGTGGGCCAAAGACGACGGATCCCACAATATTTCTCTGAACCACCCGACGACATCTCCGGAGCCACGCACCCGGGGGTTCCGCTGTCCGGTCAGCGGACGGGGGTCGAGGGGGCAGCGCCACTCGTCGGGGGTTCGGGGGCGAAGCCCCCGAAAGGTATTCAGTTTTCACAAACTGGATATCTTTGGACAGCTGCCGCCAAGAAAAAAAGCCAGCACCTATCAAAGGAAGAAGCCAAGCCATGCCATCAACATTTCAAGACTCTGAAGAAGCCTGCACTTGCTACAGTATATCTGAAGTCTGTAATGAGTCTTAAGAATAATTGTAAACATAAGAAATGGATGGCAAAATCGAAAGCTAGGGTAGAAACTAGCCCAGGATCATTTTCGGATGAAAACAGGCATACCGACGGTATACCTGTCTATACCGACGGTATACCGATTTTGTTCACAGAAAGTTTTCTGTCTACAAAATCGGCATATCGACGGTATACCGGTTCAGTAACGTTGAAATTCCAATGGTCGGATTTCGAGCATTTAATGATCCCAACGGCTATATTTCTAGCCGTTGTAATTCCAGATCGACATACCGACGGTATACCGGTCCATACCAACGGTATACCGGTCGCTGTCTGAAAAGTTGTCTTTGAGCTCTTTTCAATGCTTTGGTTATAAATAGCCTTGAACCCCTTCATTCAAGGTTGATGCTTTGAGCCTAAAAATTTCTAAACCACCAAAGCCTATCCACAAACTCTACAAAGCTTTCATTTGCCATCCATTAATTGTGTTAGAGTTATTGAGTTGAAAAGTGAGATCTTCATCTTGTTGTATAAGGAGATCAAAACCTATTGTGAAAGGTTGAAGTTGGGGAGTCTTCGTATCCAAACTCTCGGTTGAAGTTGGAGAGTCTTCGTATCCAAACTCTCGGTTGAAGTTGGAGAGTCTTCGTATCCAAACTCTCGGTTGAAGTCGGAGAGGCCTTCGGATTAAAGCTCTCGTGTAAGAAGTTGGCGAGTTCTTCGGATCCAAACTCGTGTGTAACTATTTACTCAAATAGTGGATTAAAGCCGGAGAGAGTTCCGGGACTGGAGTGCCTTTTGGGAGGATACCAGGATATATCGTGTGTCGGTATTGTTATTGCTTCTTCTCTTGCATTTATATTTTTAAATTGTCCATTAGCTTGTGCTAAGTGCTTGATTAGTTAGCTTGACCCTATTCACCCCCCCTCTAGGGTTCTTACAACCATATGTGCTAATTTTATCTGGAGAGGAGGTATGCATGCGATCGCTTAGGAACAACTCTCCCGGACCCGGGAGGAAGGAGGAGTGGGGTTGCGACCTCTTCGGGCGGTTAGGGAGGCATCTGTGGTGAGGATGGCGTGGCAGTTCATCAAGGGAGGTTCGCTTTGGGCAAAGTGGATGGCTAGCAGATATTTGCGACGGACGAATTTCTGGACATGCAAGATTGATAACAATTTTTCGGTCTCATTTAAGGCTATCCTTAGGTGCAGACCGGTTCAACAGTCCGCTATATGCAGGATTATGAAAGATGGGGCGAACACTGATCTCTGGCTCGACCCATGGATGGGTAATGGTTCTCTTCTGGAGATCTTGGGTGCACAGATGGACAAAGAGGCGAGCAGGGGGGTGAAATATAGTCGGATCATCAGGGATAAGATCTGGAGGCCTGGGGAGTATCCATTCACGGCTTAGTTTGGAGAGGCGATTCGTCAGATCACTATTGATACTAGCCAGCCTGCAGACTGCTGGAGATGGGTTGACCCTGGTTCGGATGGAGGGTCAGGGATATTCAGTTTTAAAAGTTGCTACAATCTGGTTCGGTCTCCACATGAAAGGATTGCGGAGTATGACTTTATCTGGGCGAAGGGGATTGCTCGCAAAATGCAGCTTTGCTCATACAGACTCCTTCTAGGCAGGTTGATGACGAGGGACAGACTTCTCAGGTTTGGGATGCAAATTCCAGACCCGAAGTGCGTACTCTGTACGGGTGAAGCCGAATCTATGGGCCACCTATTCTTTGAGTGTCCTATAACTTGGCACATCTGGTCTGAGCAGTGCATGTGATCGATGGGTGGAGTTGGCAGTGCCAGAGATATACGGGGTATCCTCAGCTGGATCAGAGATCGCCGAGGCATGGATCCTGGTTGGGCCAAGATTGCTAGAGTTAAACTTGTATCATCAGTTTGGCATGTCTGGAGGGAGCGTAACAGATGTATCTTTGAGGGACTGGCTACTCCGCCAGTAGGAATTCTACATAATATAGAATTCGATGTATCTGTAATGGCCCCTTAACTGGGGAGGGAGAGATGTGAGAATAGTGTATTGTAATACCTTTACTGTGATTTGCGTGGAATAAAATTTATCCTTATTCCAATATATATATATATATATATATATATATATATATATATATATATATATATATATGCTAATATGAAAATATGAAAAAAAAAATTATATATATATATATATATATGCTAATATGAAAGCAAAGCAGCTTTGACCATTTGGCTAGAAGTGTGGGGGTTAGTTCTCCTCAACCAGTGGTTGCTGGTTCAAATCTACTGTTTAGCAGAAGCTATTTTCTTTAAGTTGCGTGGGCTTCAATTTTTATTATTGGATCATGCATCCGGTCCCATATCAATACCGAACCCTAGGTCACAATATATACGGGAGGAGAGATAGAGTTGGCCGCCATTTCCTTTTCTTTCCTCCATCACAAATTTTCTGAGCAAAGAGGAGAGGAGAAATGAAGCCCCAATCTCCATCTCCTCTCCTCCTCTCGTATATTGGATAATCCTCTCGTATATTGGATGAACATATGTGACATAGAAGGGCCAGGAGAAGGGCTGGCAGCGGCTCGGCGCGAGAAGCGGCGGCAGCGGCTGGTTTGAGACGAGCACTGGCGACGACGGCTGAAAATCTAACATAGGTAATTTTTACATAATTTTTTTTATCTTATTCATAGGCTTTTTTAGTCCATTATTCAAAAAATTTTGCTGCTGCAATTTCAGTTAATTTTTTTCTAATATTTTGTTGGATTTTGCTCCTCTTTCCATTGCGATTTTACTGGATTCGAAGAATCCTGTGGATTTGTCGAAAACCTGAGTTCATTTGTCTGAAATTTTGAGATTCATTTTTTTGAAGGCACGAATCTGTTCGTATCGGACCGTATCGGTCTGTATCGTACCGTATCGGTCTGTATCGGGTTCGTATCGGCCGATACGAACCGATACCAGTTTTTTTTACTGTGTATCGGCCGATACCGATTTTTTTTTCCCGAGTATCGGATCAGATACCTTCAAATCCGATCTGATACGGCCGATACGTATCGGTATCGGCCGATACTTTGAACCTTGGTTAATGGATTTATATTGAGTAGCTGCACCCTTGAATTTATTCACATCACATTTCTGTTATGCGGTTCTTGCATAGGGCTTATAGGTTGTAGTCGCATACCTATATCTATGCCCTATTACTACCAAATATCTTCTTATTCATGTATATGCTATGCTATTGTTGGTTTCGCTATGAAAGTTACCTAGTTATGAAAGGTCTGTTTGCGTCAGCTTACTACTCTTGCTTGTTTGTCTAGCTTTATCTGTTTACTGTTTCAAATATAATCTCTAGATACTATGGACTGCAGTTCTTCCTTCTTTTACTTGTAGTTGTTTTTGTTCTCTTTGGATTGTGAAGGTGCAGTCCTGGACACCATTACTTATGACCATGGTAATATGTTCCACCAGGTTCTACAGGCGAGCTTATGAGCAGTTGTTTTTGTCGAGTGATCCTGGTCAAAATTCTTCCAGTTCTAGTGGTACAGGTTATCATTCAGAGTACCACCGTTTTGGGTGGTTGTTGTTCTTGGCTCTGCGTGTCCATGCATTTAGCCGCTTTATGGATATGGTGACTTGTATAAATGGATTAGTGTCTACACTGGTTAGTGCTTCCATTTCTAATATTTGACCTTTATCACTCAATATTATATACAAAGCATGTTCTTTTATTACTGTTATAATGTCACATCCCTAAATTTTTAATAATAAGTCTTTTTTTGTGTACTGAACATGTTACAGGCCATACTAATTCTCCATGTCCCTAAACACTTAAGAAAATTCTCTATCGAGGATTCTCCTCTATTTGGTAATAGTTCAAACCGAGCCTTATATTTCCCTAACTTGGATTTTTCTTCTTTTTGGCCATTAAGGCTCTTTATCTGAGGGGTGTTATCTTTCTCAATGGTTCAGTGAAAAAGTCCGACAAAGGTGTAGAGCTTCTTGCTTCTTTGTGTCAGAATAATAATACTTCAGAAGATGATTTGAGAATAACAGTGGAGAATGTTAATAATCTGATAGTTGATATTTTGAAGAAGAAACCTTGCAATGCTTCGGATTGCAAAGTCGAGAACTTGGACCACATTAACACAGGTTTAAATTTGCTGTAGTTCTTCTCGTGTCACTGTAATGTATTTCAGAATTCATTGGTTTTTGTTTACTAATTACCATTCTAGCAGATGGTTTAACATACTTTGAGGATCTATTTGAGGAAAAGACATTGGAAGCTGATATACTTATTCTGGAAAAAGATTATGATGATACAATTAACATTAAAGGTGAACTGGATGAACGTATATTCATAAATGATGAGGACCACTTACTTGGTTCTGCAATCTCATTTGGAGCCTGCATCATTAACTTGAGCAGTACAAAGGTATGATTGTGTTGTTCATGTATTGCTTACTAACTGTACGTGTTTGTTTCATATGTACTTATTTATCTTTCCTTTCTTATATGGGTTAGAAGTTTGATGCAATAGCTTCACCAGTAAAGACAATTTTAAATCCATGTACCCCTCATGCTTTGCCTGTAAATGGCAATATTGTTGGTAGATCTAAGAAAGTTGATAATACACCAGTGAGCTCTGCCATGACAACTGTAAAGTGGCTTCGGACTGTAATTTCTCCACTCCCTTCAAAACCTTCAGCAGACCTTCTGCACTTCTTTTCATCATGTGAAAGGGATGTAACAAATAACATTGCACGTAGGGCCAATGTAATATTGGAGGCAATTTTCCCTAGTGATTCATTTCCCGAACGATGTATTTCTGGAAGTCTTCAAAATGTGAACATGGACAGCATGTGGTCGGAGCAGAGAAAATCAGAAGCTCGGAAACTGTATTATCGGGTTTTGGAGGCAATTTGCCGAGCAGAATCACAGATACTGAATAGCAATAATCTTACTCCACTTCTATCTAATGAGAGGTTTCAGCGATGTATGCTTGCTTGTTCGGCCGAACTTGTTTTGGCTACTCATAAGACAGTCACTATGATATTTCCTGCAGTATTAGAGAGGACGGGAATAACAGCCTTTGATTTGAGCAAGGTCATTGAGAGTTTCGTGAGGCATGAGGAAACTCTTCCAAGAGAGTTGAAGAGACATCTAAATTCTCTGGAAGAGAAACTTTTGGAAAGTATGGCGTGGGAAAAAGGTTCATCAATATACAATTCCTTAATCATTGCAAAACCGTGTTTGTCTGCAGAAATAAATCAACTGGGACTATTAGCTAAACCGATGCCCTCCCTTGATGCAATTTCAATGCAAAACAACATGTCCACTCCAGGCTTACCACCTCTCCCTTTTCAGAAGCGTGAGGCTTCTCCAGGTAATTTACTCTCTATCGCATGTCATAGATACTGTGAAAACAATCTTATAGCAGGTCTTATTACATTTTTGGCAGTTTTGTTATACATGACTTTTTATTTTGCTTAGCCATCTTATTTCTGTATTTCTAGGTTAATTGGAAATTATCTTTCACTAGATCCGACTATATTTGGTTTCTGAGTTATCACCATCCTTCTCTGCGTTCAGTGGCAGAACCCGCCATCTCTCATTGGAGAGCACAGTGACGATTTTCTTTCCTTCTCAAACATAATGGGAACATCCAAATATGCACTTCTTCGGGAATATAAAAACACTGATCTAGACCCCGTTTGGTTCACTGTAATGTAATTGTAATTGCAATGTAATCAAGTGAAAATTCTTTATTATTTTCATTTGATTACATTGCGATTACGATTACATTACAGTGTACCAAGTTATTTGATATTTCGAGCTAAATAAAAAAACTACCATAGAACTGAGTTATTATATTATAAATTTGTCTTCTCCCACTGATTCTCTCAAAAAGGATTAGAAATTTGTCTTAGAACTTCACATAAATTGTTAAATACCTTTCAAGCAACATCTAAAAATGCAAAGAAAGGAACAAAGTAACTTGACAAAAAGTTTAATATAATACTGCCACTCAACAATAGCTAGCTTAATATATAAAATACAGGCTCATTTCCAAGTTAATTAAGATTGCAATTTTAAATCCGTGTCCAATTTGTTCATATATAGGAAGCCATTTTCCATTGTCCCATTTTAACTTTTGATCTAGGACCCATATACACTTATGATACCTAGAAGGGCTCCACAACCTCCTCTTTCTGTTTTTTTGTGAGACAAGTCTAGTCCTTAATGTCTGTCTCTGTCCTTGGTTAGCACCAAGATCCCCTCCCATTTATTTAAACTTTGTCCTGGCTGGGATTCAAATCCACGCCCACTCCTCTCCTTACCAGTGCAGTGCTACCACTGGACCACCCCCTCAGTGGTCTCTTCTCTTTCTGTTAAATTGTAATATTCCATAAAATAGAATTACAATAGAATGCTAGGTGCATACACATAACCCTCCATCGTGTCATCGTCACCATGAATTATGAAAGAGAGAAAATCCTTTCTAAACATTCGTAACTTGTGTACCAAAGGAGAGCTGAATGCTTTGCTAAAATGTTACAAATCCAATAAGCATTGGAGAGGGACTTGGGAAATACTTTCCAAATTACGTAGTTGTTTCTCTCTAAAAGTTCCAAATTGACGGTTGTCTGTCCCACCGGCACCGCCTCGACTCTGAGGTTGGCTCAGCCGGTAAAAGATGAAGACCATCGTCAAAAGCATTGTCTGAATGGGACGTGCCTTGTCAGGTTAGATGGGACTTTGGGAGAGCTGTAGGGGAATAGTATCGGACTTCCACTCTCTGCATGTCACAATGGTCGGTTCTTTTAGGGTGAAAATTTTTGAGTGGGAAGGGTGAAATTTCCTTCTTTTGGGGATGGGAACAGCCATCTGCACTAATTTTTCCAAGTTGGCGATGCCAACTTTCCTTTGGTTCCGGTAGGATGCCATGTTACGATAAATGATAATAACTAAGCTAAGATTTGTTCTTTTTTTTTTCTTGGTTTGGGGGTTGGGGGAAAAGGTAATATGGCCAAATTCTTCATATGGAAACCTCAAGAGTATTGGAGTGTATAAGGTTATAGAGTTTCTCATACAAAATTGTCATGTAGTAATTTATGTTAGTTCTGTTTCCTGTTCTCTCCAATCGTCTTTTATACTTTGATGGACATCTGATGTAGTTCATGTAAAAATTGTTTACTGCTCTTGCAGATAAGAATGGGGATTTAAGATCGCCAAAGAGAATTTGCAGCGAGTACAAAAATGTGTTTGAGCGTAATCCGTCTACTCCAGTAAAGGAACGCCTATCTGCATGCAACAGTATCAACGCAAAGTTACCACTTCTTCAGTCTGCATTTGCAAGGTCAGGAGTTCATTTTAGATATTCAAATATCTGTTTAACTAATTTACTAGATCTGCTACTTGATCTACCTTTGAATTTGTATCTGTAGTCCGGCGAGACCAAATCCTGCAGGAGGGGGAACATGTGCTGAGACAGGGATCAATGTTTTCTTTACCAAGGTGAAAGATTATCCTTCACTTTTGGTCATTTGTTTTGACAAATGTTCGTCCTTTTATGCATCATTTTTGGCTAACCTAGTCACTAATCTGGTACCTTGTAGATTTTGAAGTTGGCTGCCATCAGAATCAAGAGTTTATGTGAAAGGCTACGTTCTTCTGAGCAATTCTTGGAGAATGTCTACTGGCTCATCCAACAAATCCTTACCCAGCACACAGCTCTTTTTTTCAATCGACATATTGACCAACTCATCCTATGTAGCTTTTATGGTGTTGCTAAAGTATGCTTGATAATGTTTACAACCTGTCATTTTGAATATATGACCATTAACATCTTTTACTAAAATTATGATTTAACGGGCAGGTTACACAATTAAGTCTGACCTTCAAGGAGATCATTCAAAATTACAAGCAGCAGCCACAATGTAAACTTCAAGTATTTCGAAGCATCTTTGTTAATTGGCCATCAACAAGCCACAATGGGGTAACTACTCGATCTGTTCAATTCATTAAAATTCATTTCTATTTGTCTCTAGCTAATGTTGTCTTCTAACAGAAAATGGGACGGGAACATGTTGATATTATTACTTTCTACAATGAAGTATTTATTCCAACTGTCAAGCCGATTTTGGTGGAGATAGGCCCTGCTGGTACTGGAGTTACCCAGAAAAATAATAAGCTTTCTGAAGAGAAGAATAATTGTGATGGTATATTCTGTTTTCTGATAGCTTTTCTTTTACCTTAATGAATCACTGATGTAGAAGGTTGATCAAGTTAGATGTACTAAAACAGGCCAAATTCCTCAGTCACCTCGTTTACGGCCATTTCCAACTATCCCAGATATGTCCCCCAGAAAAGTTTCTGCATCTCATAATGTATATGTGTCTCCTTTGCGGCAATCAAAGGTGCGTCCTTTTGTTTGTCTGTGTATTTCACTAGACATTCATATATGTCCACTGAAGTATTGTTCAATTTGATGAGATTGCATTCTTTCTATCTTTGCTTTTTCTTTAGAAGATGACTCTTAGATAGTCTGTGTAAGAGTTAACGATAGCAGTAAGAAAAACATTCTGCCATATTTCAATGATAATAGTGTACACATTTTGTTGATTTCTTCGTATGTCATGTGTTATTTTTTTTTCATTGATGTTTTACTTTTGAAGAAAGTTTCTTTAATGATTTAGTGAGAGTTACTACGACGTATTGGAGAATGGGCCCAAATAAATTACTACGACGTATTGGAGAAGAATATTTAGCAATTATGATAAGATCCATAAATGTCGAATGTTGATGTTGTGAAAGAAAATTTTATATTAAGTTTCTTTAATCTTAATGTAGAATAAGGTACCCCGAATCTTGGTATTTGTGGAAAAACCCCCAAATCTCCAACAATTGGAGTTACAAATCCCTAGGTTATCTTAACTCATTTGAAAGAGAAATATTTTGTCAATTTGACATATTTTTTATGACCGTTTTGCCCTTAACTTTATCCTGCCTCCTTTCTTGCTCTAAAATGTTTCCTTCGAGAGGGGAGAGGGAGGGGGGGGGGGGGGGGATGTGGAGGAGGGACGGAGAGGGCTGAGGAGGACAAGGATTGGCACTGATAGAGGGAGTATGTGTTGAGGAGCAAAATAAGCGGAAATTGGTACTTTAACACCATTAACCCATGGGCTGGGTTGATTTTATAGCTAATTGAAAGGTGACTCATAATTGTTTATTTGTGGTTTTTTAAGCAAATGTCAAGATTTTTTGTCTTAAGTCTAAATATGAAAAATTAAGATATATATATATATATATATATATATATATATATATATATATATATATTTTTTTTTTTTTTTGGAATAAGGGTAAATTTTATTCCTCGCACACAGCGGTAAAGGTATTACAATACACTAAAATCACAACTTCACGTGACCCAATTCTAATGTTATGGGGCCATTACTGATACATCGAATTCTATGTTATGTAGAATTCCAATAGGAGGGGTAGTCAGGCCTTCGAAAATATGTCTGTTCCGCTCCTTCCAGATGTGTCAAACGGAAGCTGCGAGACGAACTCTGGCTCTTCTGGCCCACCCCGGATTCCTGTCTCTGTGATCTCGTATCCAGCTAAGAATGCTCCTGATGTCTCTATTCCTACCAACTCCCCCTCTTAACTGCACGCACTGCTCAGTCCAAATATGCCAGGACGTCGGACATTCAAAGAAGAGATGCCCCATAGATTCGTCCACCCCATTACATAGCATACATTTGGCATCTGGGATCTGTATCCCAAACCTGAGGAGTCTGTCTCTCGTCATCAATCTGCCCCGCAGAAGTCTGTAGGCACACTGTTGCATTTTTCGGGCAATCCCCTTACCCCAAATGAAGTCCACCTCCTAAGCCCGGTCGTGGTGAGTCCAAACCATGTCATAGCAGCTACGAAAGCAGAATAGTCCTGACCCTCCACCCGAACCTGGGCCGGCCCAGCTCCAGGAGTCCTCATGCTGGCTATCGTCAATAGTAATTTGGCGTATCTCCTCGGCTAGCTGAGCTGTATAAGGATATCCTTCTGGCCTCTATATCCTATCTTTGATGATCCGACTGCATGTGAGCCCCCTGTCCGCCTCTCTGTCAAGCTGTCCTCCCAATATCTCCAGCAAGGATCTGGAACCCAACCATAGATCAAGCCAGAGATTAGTAGTCGACCCATCTTTCATGATCCTGCAGATAGCGGTCTTAAGCACCGGCCTACACCTCAGAATGGCCTTAAAAGTGACCGAGAAATTATTGTCTATCCTGCAGGCCCAGAAGTTTGTCCGCCTTAGGTATCTGTTCGCCATCCACTCCGCCCAAAGCGACCCCCCATTGATGAATCTCCAGGCCATCTTCACACCAGCTGCCTTCCTAACCGCATGTAGAGGCCGCAGCCCCACTCCACCTTCCTCCTGAGGACGACATAGCTGGTCCCAAGCGATCGCATGAATTCCTCCCCTCCTAATGAAGTCAGCACAGATGGACTCCACTTTCCGAATAGTGGCCGTCGGAATCTGGATAGACTGGAGCCAAAACATCGTGACGCCAGCAATAACCGATCTCACCAACTCAATCCGTCCGCCAAATGATAGACCCGCAGCCTGCCAGCCTTCCACTCTCCTCTGAGCAAAATCCACCAAGCTGTGACAATCCTGCTTTCTGGCGTAGTTGACCGTCAGCGGGACCCCAAGTATTTCACTGGGAGCTTGTCTTTTTCCACTCCCAGAGCGAAGGCTCTCTCCTCGTTAAGCGTGCATCGGGAACTGAAGTAGACTCTGCTTTTCTCCCTATTTAACTGAAGTCCAGATAGCCTCCCGAACTCCTCCATAATGTCTGAAAGCGCTCTCATGCCCCGCATGGAAGGCTGGAGGAGCACCAATAAGTCGTCAGCATAAATCAGATGAGAAACCACCGGTCTCACCAACCTGAAAAGGGGGACGATCCTCTTGCTATGCACCGCCGTGTCAATCATACATGTGAAATACTCCATCACCAAGGTAAACAAGTACGGTGAGAGGGGGTCACCCTTCCTCAGCTCCCTATTGCTCCTGAAGTAGCCATGTGGAGTGCCTTGGATGAGGACTGAGAAAGTAGGGGAGCAAATGCACTCCCTCTCCCTCGCAACCCACCTCTCGTCGAACCCCATGGCGAGCATCAAGTGACACAGGAAGTCCCGGTTGACCGTATCATAGGCTTTCCGTAAGTCTAGCTTCACACAAGCCTTCATCCCCCAGGTTTGCTGAACTCTCGCACCATCTCATGTGCAAGAGGACTGTGCTCCGCTATCGATCGGCCCTTGATGAAAGCTGCCTGATTCTGGGATACCAATCCCTGCATAATCCCCTCCATACGCCTGCACATAAGATGAGTAATAATCTTATATAGAAAGTTACAGCAAGCAATGGGTCTAAAGTCTGCGAGAGAGGTCGCGCCCTCCTTCTTAGGAACCAGCGTCAAGAAAGTGTGGTTCATCTCCTTCAGAAGCCTGCCCTCCGCGAAGAACTCCAGAAGAGCCTCCAGAACAGGGAACTTAAGCACACCCCAGTGTCGCTTAAAGAACCCTGAAGAGAAGCCATCAGGCCCAGGTGCTTTGTTTGGATTAGCCTTCATCACAATGTCTTCCACCTCCAATCTTACAGGGGCCAATAGCAGGCTATTTCCATGGTGCGTCACCAGCCTCTTTATAACAAGGACTGGGAACGTACTAGTGTAATCCGTCTGCTGGTATAAGTCAGAATAAAATCTGACAGCCTCCTCCTGAATCTCCACTGGGTCCCCTACCAGACGTCCCTCGCCATTCAGAAGTTTGGAGATATATATATATATGTGTGTGTGTGTGTGTAATTCAATGAAGAACTTTCATTACATTTTTAGGTGCAACTTCTAAATTGTTAAACATAATGACGTGGGACGAAGACCCAAATACAAATTATTAGTATGAAACTAGGGATTTGAGGAGATTTGAGTGCAGAAGTTTTAATTGAAGAGTGAACAACAACTATTATAATTTTCTTTCAAAAATTATAATAGAATGCAAAATAATATTATGATTACCGTTGAAGACGTCAACGTCAAAAGCAGAGAAGCAACGTTGATAGAGAGATCCACTTTGAAGTTTTGGCATCGCACCATATAAACTCAAAATAGATTTCTCATTCTCAATTCTTCGCTTCATAACTTATGAAATTACAAATTATTTATAAGCTACAAAACAATCAAAAGAAGATAAACTAGATCTCTAAGTTCTTATCCATAATATAAGTCAATCCCTAACCAACTCAAGAGATAAAATTCTCTTTATTTTGATTTATCCTAACAAATAAAATAAAGAAACCCAAAATAGCCGGAAATCCAAGTTGTTCTCCATCATTTTCCTCGACTTTAAAAAATTCACCTCCTGGTGAATAAAGTGTGAAGTCCGAGAATTATGCTCCCGTTGGTGCCCTCTAATTCGGTTATGATAGATGCCTTTGCTTTGACAACTTAGTCAACATTGAAGCTTTTGACAAGACGACAAAATTCCATGGCGGTACTGGAGGTTGTAAAAGTGGAAGAAGTAGAATATTCAACATGGACCTATCAAGTACTTCAACAACTTTTGGATGTCTCGATGTCTCCAGAAAAGCAAAACGGTTGCCCCTACAATAAATTATTATTTTTTGCAAACTATTACAATTATTTGTAACAAACATATAATAGAAATTGTTCATAGGTTCAATTATTGGGATACGTTCAAAATATTTAGGCGACTTAATAGGATTTTTAAATTTATTAGTTTCATCAAATTTAATAGAGTTTTTAAATTTATTGGTTTCATCAAATGACCTATTTAATTCTTCTAATGATGATATATAATGCTCAAATTTTATTAATAACTTAAATCTAGACTTATAAGGCTCACAATTTATTACTGGTTTAAATCTAGAATTGCAGACTTGGATTTAACTTTTGACTCGTATATGACACAGACTCAATAGGTTCCACTAATGAATTTTTAATCTGTATAGGATTACCATTAGCAATAGTTTTTATTCTATTACGATTGGAAAATTCTTCAAACACCTTTTTCATTTCAGCAAGCATCTTATCATATATATTATTGATTTATGCACAAAATTGTTGCGAGAAATTTCGTGTAGACATTCTTGTATGGGTCTTACCTACCTTCATATGCAAATAATTCTAAACCAGGGTTTAGCTCTGATACCAATTTGACGCGGGACGAAGACCAAAAATAAACTATTAGTACAAAATTAGGGATTTGAGAAGATTTGGGTGTGAAAGTTTTAATTGAGAGTGAACAACAACTATTATAAATTTGTCTTAAACAATATAATAGAAATGCAATATAATACTTTGATTACCGTTGAAGATGTCAACGTCGAAAGCGGAGAAGCTACGTTGAAGACGTCAACGTCGAAATCGGAGAAGCAATATTGATAGAGAGATCCACTTTAAAGTTTTTGCACTATACTAATGATGGAGACCAACTTGAATTTTCGGTTATTTTGAATTTCTTTAGTTTGTTTGTTAGGATAAATCAAAATAAAGAGAATTTTCTCTCTCGAGTTGGTTGGGTTGGTTAGGGATTGACTTATCTTATGGATAAGAACTTAGAAATTTAGTTTATCTTCTTTTGATTATTTTGTAGCTTATAAATAGTTTGTAATTTCATAAGTTATGAAGCGAAGAATTGAGAATGGGAAATCTATTTTGAGTTTATATGGTGTTATGCCAAAACTTTAAAATGAATGTCTCTATCAGCGTTGCTTCTCCGCTTTCGACGTTGACGTCTTCAACGGTAATCATTGTATTATTTTGCATTTATATTATAATTTTTTGAGATAAATTTATAATAGTTGTTGTTCACTCTTCAATTAAAGCTTCCGTACCCAAATCTTCTCAAATTCTTAATTTCATATTAATAATTTGTTTTGGGTCTTCGTCCCGCATCAAATTGGTATCAGAGCTACACCCTGGTTTAGAAATATTTGTATATGTAGATATTAGAATAATGGGATAACTTCATTAATGAAGGGGAGCTACATATATATGAGAGGTCCCTCTCACTTTTGTTCTAAGCAATGTGGGACTAAAGTCGACTACTAATATTATTAATATATTTAACACCCTCACTCAAGCTGGAGCATAGATGTTAATCATGCCCAGCTTGTTACGTAGAAATTGAATTCGAGGACCCAACAGAGGCTTTGTGAAGATATAATCTATCTGATCACCGGTTCTCACATGTTGAAATTTTATCATCCCTTTTGTATACTCATCACGGACAAAGTGAATGTCGATTTTAATATGCTTTGTCCTTTTATGAAATACATGATTGCTTGCAATATGGGTAACAGACTGATTATCACACCACATATCTACTGTGCTCGATCCTGCTTCTTCCAATTATTGTAGAAGATGCTTCATATATAACACCTCTGTTGTGCTATGAGTAATGACTCGATACTCTGTTTTTGAACTTGATCATGATATCATACTCTGCTTCTTGCTCTTCCAAGATACCAAGTTTCTGCCAATAAATACAGAGTAGCCAGATGTAGACCGTCTATCTGTCAGGCTTGCACCCTAGTCAGCATCAGTAAAACAATCAACACGAGTGTGTCCATGATTCTCCATTCGAATTCCTTTTTCTGGATTCTTGACTAGATAGCACAAGATTCTGAGAACTATCTGCCAGTGTGGAACTCTTGGAGAAGCTATAAATTTACTTGCAATACTAACTGCGAAAGAGATGTCCGGACGAGTCATGACTGCCAAGTAGTTGAGTTTTCCAACTACTCGTTGATACTGATCTGGATTGATCATCAGGACCCCCCTCGTCTGGAAGTTACTTAGCTCCTGAATCCATATGTGAGTTTTTTCCCTTGGCTTGCATATTCCTGCATCATTTAGTTTGTCTATCACATATTTCCTTTAAGACATTGCAATGTTCCGCTTATTCCGTGTGACCTCAATGTCCAAAAAATAGTTCAATGATCCCATATCCTTGGTTTGAAATTGTTCTTCTAGAAACTTCTTGAGGCCTGCAATACCCTGACTGTCGTCTCCTGTGATTACAATATCATCAATATAGACACCAAGTAGTATCCTTGCAGCTGATGTCTGTCGGTAGAATACTGAATGATCCTTCTTGATTGACATGCCAAACTGATAACATGTGTAAGTCGACCAAACCACTCACGAGGTAATTGTTTTAAATCATTTAGGGCCTTCCGCAAATGACACACTTTATCCTCCCTTGCAACGAACCCGGGAGGTTGTATCACATATACTTTTTCATCAAGGTTCCTGTGAAGGAAAGCATTCTTGATATGCAGCTGAAGCAATGACCAGTCGTAGCGAACATCCAAGGCCAAAAGGACTCGAACATATGTCATTCTGGCAACGGGAAAAAGGTCGCGAAATAATCCTCATCATAGGTCTGAGAATATCTTTGAGCTACCAGACGAGCCTTTAGGCGATCAAGAGTTCCATCCGGTTTCACCTTGATCATGAACACCCATTTGCAACCTACTGTCTGTTTACCAGGAGGTAAATCGACTAAGTCCCAAGTATTATTCTTCCGGAGAGCTTTCATCTCCTCGTCCATAGCAGCACGCCAAATGGGATGTTTGAGACTCGTTTTTTTTTTTGGGAATATGCATCCTATCAATAGTAGAAACTGAGTGTGGCAGGTAAGATCTTTATAGTTGTCAACATACAACAGATGATCACTACATGCACGACGAGGGTGAGATGTTGGCAGAATAGGCGGAACTGCTGGAGGAACAGGCGGAGGCGAATTAGTGGAACTTGAAGAGGATGATGGTTTTGTGACTGTGGAAACTATATGCGATGTTCGTTCGGGCGACGTCGGCACTGATTAAACCGGTATTTGCGGACCATCGGATCGGGATACTGGCTCGGTAGGTGAGGGCACCCTAACGGGAGGCTATTGTGTTTGAACATGAAACAATAAGAAGTCCTCTTCCGGATAAACATGAGGAACTGGATCCATAGTTTGTGGAAGTAGAGGAAACATGGTTTCAATAAAGGTAACGTCCTGAGAGAAAAAATACCTCTTCAAGGTAAGGGAAAAATACCGATGCCCTTTCTGATCTTTAGGATACCCAAGGAAAACACACTGGATTGCCTTATGATCTAATTTAGGAAGAGTCGGTTGGGTATCCTGAACATAGCACAAGTAACCAAAAATCTTGAGAGGTAGAGGAAATTGTTCTCGACCGGGATATAATCGGGAAAAGGGAGTAGTACTATTGAAAACTGACGATGGCATGCGATTAATAAGATAACAAGCTGTAAGAACCGCATCTAACCAAAATCTCTTGGGGGTACGTGCTTGAAACATAAGAGTACGTGTTGTTTCCAAGATATGACGATTCTTGTGCTCTGCCACACCATTCTGTTGTGGTGTGTAAGGATAAGAAGTTTGGTGGATGATGTCATTGTGGGACAGATGAGCAGTGAACTCACGAGATACATACTTATGACCATTGTCACTTCGAATGCATTTAATTGGAACACTAAATTGTGTTTTAATTTCGGCATAAAAATTGCACCAAATGTCAAATAATTCGGAGCGATTTTTTATCGAATGAACAAAAGTGACACGTGAGTAATCATCAACAAATATAACAAAGTACTTAAAATTCATTATTGATTCAACCGGACAAGGTTCCCATACATCATAATGCACCAACTCGAAAGAAGCGGATGCAATTTTATTATGACTCAGCGGATAGGGAACCCAGTGATGTTTAGCCTAACTACACGACTCACAATGAAAGAAAGCAGGAACGTCTAAAGAAGGGTACATTTTCTGGAGAGTTTGGATTGATGGATAGCCTAACTGATAATGTAACTCGAAAGGATCGAGTTTCATGCCGACACAGACAACAGAAGAAGGTATGTCAAACAGGTACAAGCCTCCAGCTATATGCCCCTTATATATAGTCTTTCAAGTCTTGAGGTCTTGAAAAACACAATCATCAGAAAAAAAAAAATGTTACCGAGCAACGCATGTTTCGAGTAATCTGACTAACTGAAAGTAAACTGAACGGGTTTTCAGGTGTATGTAAGATGAAATTGAGTGACAGTTTGGAAGAAAGATGAACACTTTTACGTCCACAGACTGTTAGTGAACCACCATTAACAACAATAAAATTGGAAACACGACCTACCGAGACATAATTGTGAATCATACCTGCATCGCCAGTCATGTGAGCAGACGCACCAGAGTCGAGCACCCATTGCTTCGACCTGACTATACCTGTCGCCGAGTAGCCGACTGTAGATCCCGATATGGATACTTCACTACGACGTTGAGCTTGAAAGTCAAGAAAATCTGTATGACTCTGCAGTCATCAAAATAGATCGAATGCCATCATCAGGAGCATTTGGTGTAACATTGGCAGCAGGAGCTTTAGAACACTACCACAGGAAATGGTCATGCTGATCACAGTTGAAGCATGTGCCCGATCTTCCTCCATCTCGACCGCCACTGCCTCGTCCCCTATCACGACCAACATTTTGGCCACTACGTCGTCCACCAAGACACCACGTAATCTAGCATGAGCAGCACCAAGAGCAGATCAATCAGCAAGAGCATCATCCGGAGTAGTCTCAACGACTTTCGTTGTCCGAAGTACACGATAGTGAGCTTCTATCAGAGATGGAATATCAAATTCAGTAATGATCTGAGAGCGAGCAGAGTCCGCATTAGGACGGAAAGATGCAAGATATGCCATGACATGGAGCTGTCCACGTTGAGCCATTGCTTTATTGATATTCGTCGTTAGAGGTAATACGCAGTCGATCTCATCAGTCATAGCCTTAAAGGTCCGAAAATGGTCCTTATGAGATTTGTCTCCCTGATTTGCTTGGTATACACCTACGACCGAGTCGTAGATACGAGACAATTCACATTTTTCATCAAACGTTGCTGCCAGAACCTCCCATGATTCTTTCACGAAATTCGTATTCTGAACCATGTCTTCTACCGATGGTTCCATTGAATTTATCAACTGTGTAAACAGTCGACTATCATCTCTCCTATTGCTCAAATATGGGATCATTCTTTGCTGGAGGATTGTCAGTCAGATGTTTGGACAACCGCATTCCTCGAAGCGTCTTATCGATCTTCTTCCGCCATGTTGAGTAGCCCTTAGGTTCGTCCAACCGTCGATCGACAAGTCGAATCGACGAAATCATCGTGCTAGTGTCCGTTGGTCCCGCCGTTGCGTTTTTGACACTAGTGTTTGTAGCACTTTTATTCGTCGTAGTGTTTGTCATTCTTTAGGATTTCTGATTCGACTGTCAGTTTGATTTTTCCAACTTGATAATCACATCAACTCTGCTAATGCTCTAGAAACGTAGCCAAAACCGGCACACGCATAGGAAGCAGAGATAAAAGTGGATCACACAAGCCAGGACAGAGAAATAACCCAAGTTACTCTCTGTTAGATCATGATGTGAAGATCAAGGAAAGAAACATAGATTCATGCAAAACAGGTAACTTGTCTGCTCCTAGGGGTGCAACTCGGGCGGGTAGGGTCGGGCTTGAGGTCAACCCGAGCCCAACCCGATGAATCATAAGTCTAACCCGAGCCCAAGCTCGGCCCGACTTTGGGTTCAACGTATGAAGCCCAAGACCAAGCTCGGGGTATCGGGTTTGGCTCGGGTTGAACTCAGGTTGGGTCGGGTCCATCGGGTTTATCGGGCTCTAATATAATATTTGAAATGATTTTAAGCAAAAGTAATCTTAAACACATAATCAAATAGCAATCAAGTCTTGATCATTATAAAATATAAACTAAAATATGATTTAAGATGAGGAGTTGAAGAGTTTGGGTGGAAAAATTTAGGCTGTAAACTTTTTATTTAAGAAGTATGAAACTATATATATATATATATATATATATATATATATATATATATATATATATATATATTTGGAAAAAGGGTAAATTTTATTCCACTAACATCGCAATAAGGTTACAACATAAAGGTACAGTCTCAACTCAGGGGGACATAACTAGTACATCCGACTCAATGTTATGAAGGATCCCAACTGGTGGGGTGGACAGTCCCTCATAAATGCGTCGGTTCCTCTCCTTCCAGACATGCCACACAGATGCAGCAAGTCTCAATCTAGCACGTCTGGCCCAGCTCTGCTCCTGGCCCCTGCAATCACCAATCCACTTAAGGATTTCTCTGAAGTCACGCTCCCTTCCAACCCCTCCCAAGTGTCTCCGGCTCTGCTCTGCCCAGATGCTCCACGCCACATGGCACTGAAAGAACAGATGCCCAATGGATTCATTCTCTGTCTCACACAAAACATACTTAGGGTCAGGGACAGGGACCCCGAACCGAAGCAGTCGGTCCCTAGTGAGCAATCGGCCCAACACCAGTTTATAAGCAGACAGTTGCATCTTCCTGGCAAGCCCCTTCCCCCAGACAAAGTCGTACTCCTCAATATCATCGAAGTGGGGGCGAACAAGATCGTAGCAGCTGCGAAATCTGAACTCCCCCGCACCCTCCGAGTGGCCGGGAGGGGCCCAAACCCAGACATCAGACAGTACCGTAGGAGTGATCTGCACCTGCCTGATCTCCGCTCTTAACTGAGCAGTGAACCGATACTCCTCTGGCCTCCAGATCCCACCACTGATGATGTGCCTACAAGTCAGACCTCTGTACGCCACACCGTCCGTCTGGGGACCCAGAATCTCCAGAAGAGACTGACCTGAAATCCACGGATCAAGCCAAAGGTCCGTCTCCCCTCCCTCCCTCATCTTCCTCCGAATAGCCGTCCGAAGTACAGTACGGTTCCGCAGGATATGTTTGAAAGACGCAGAGAAGTTGTTGTCAATTTCACATACCCAGAAGTTCCTACCCCGTAGGTAACGACTAGCCATCCAAGCCGACCAGAGAGAACCGTCCTGAAGGAACCTCCATGCCAGCTTGATCCCCGCCGCCTCCCTGACCGATACTAGAGAACGCAGACCCACACCTCCCTCCTTCCTCGGACGACAGAGCTGCTCCCAAGAGATGGCATGAATCCCCCCATGCCATATGAACTTGGCACATAAGCCCTCAATCTTTCTGATAATAGCCAAAGGAACCATAATAGATTGGAGCCAGAACAAAGCAATAGCAGATATAACCGATCGTACCAGCTCAATACGCCCTCCAAAAGATAGGCCAGCCGCCTGCCAGCCCTCTACCCTCCTCTGCGCAAAGTCCACTAGACTCTGACATTCTCGGTCCTTCGCGTAGTTGACAGAAAGGGGCACCCCCAGATATTTCACCGGGAGGTCACCCTTTTCCACCCCAAGCTCCAGGGCCCGTTCCTCCTTCAAAGTGCAAGAATTGTTGAAGTAAACTTTGCTCTTGTCCCTATTCAGCCGAAGACCCGATAGCTGTCCGAACTCCTCCATCACTACCGCAAGCTCCCTCATCCCTCGCATGGAAGGCCTCATCAATACCAATAGATCATCCGCATATATGAGATGTGAGACCACCGGAGAGACCCTGCTGTATATCGGTACAATCCTCTCCCGATGCACCGCGATGTCCATCAAACAGGTAAAATACTCCATCACGAGGGTAAATAGGTAGGGGGAAAGCGGGTCCCCCTGCCGAAGCCCCCTGCTGCTGCCGAAGAACCCGTATGGAATACCCTGAATGAGAACCGAGAAAGTGGGGGAGGTGATGCACTCTCTGACTCTGTCCACCCATGTCTCGGAGAATTCCATCGCACCCATCAAATGACAGAGGAAGTCCCTGTTGACGGTGTCGTAGGCTTTCCTCAGGTCGAGCTTCACACAGGCTTGTGGAACTCCGGGTTTCGGGTTCTTCGGGTAATCCGACAAATGAACCCGAGCCCAACCCAATTTTTGATCGGGTTCAAATATTTTAACCCAAACCCAAACCCAAACCCAAACCCAAACCCAAACCCAAACTCGAGTATCTTCAACCCTAATCCAACCCATCAATGGGTTTACCCGATCGGGCTCGGGTTTAGCCCGCCCAAGTTGCACCCCTATTCGCTCCTTATTAAATTCCTGAAATTAACATTGAGAGTCAGAGGTTCCAGCAAACAAACCAAATGTTTACCCTCTGAGAATTCCTAGTCAATTGTTGAGGCCATGGGGCGTCTTCCGCGTCCCCGAACCATCACCCGTTCTCCTATCAGAGGAGTAGCGCGCCTTTATGTGGGATACCGCACCACCCTCCTTGCCCGCACTCCTACCACCGCGACGTTTCGTGACCGTCGTCCAGCTACCGTTCTCCATCTGGCCACCCTGAGATCCAGCCACGGATCCAGGTTGGAAACCCGGAGATCCCGTCAGGTCTGGAACCCATCGATCAGTCCCAATGGGGTGCACGTTCGCCGCCCCCGCCGATCGTCCCCCGGTCGCCGCCGACGAGCCGCCCCTACCACCGCCAGCGTTGCTACTGCCGCCGCCCGCGCCAGGGCCAGCGCTGCCATCGCCGCCGCCCGTGCTAGCGCTGCCACAGCCGCCGCCCGAGGCACCATCCGTCGTCCGCCCAGGCGCCCCCTGTCGTTGGCAGCGCCAGCGCCTGCATCTGCCCCTCCGCGCGTGGCTCCCGAGCCTGCGCCGCCAATGCCGCCTGCAGCCCCGATCGCGCCGGAGCCGCCTTTGGCCGGCCCGCCCCCGCCCGATCCCCCCCTTGCCGACTGCTCCGTGGTCCAGAGGGAGGGATCCCCTAGGGTTTGCTCCTGTAGTCGCCCGATCGCCCATCTCTTCGAGATATATATATATATATATATATATATATATATATATATATATATATATATATATATATATTTTGGAAAAGGGTAAATTTTATTCCAAAGAAACACAGTAATCGTACAACATACAATTGAAGTGGGGAATCCCACTCATCATGACCTCATAACATTTACATCAAATTCGATGTTATGAAGCAAGCCCACAAGAGGTGTAACCAGTCCCTCGAATATCCGACGGTTTCGCTCCTGCCAGACATGCCAAACCGAGGCAGCCAGACGAACCCTAGCAGTCCGGAACCAGTCCTCCCCTCGACATCTACTATCTCGGATCACCGTAATGATGTCCCCAGTACTCTTCCCGGAATCACAACCTCCTAAAATTCTACTTTGCTCCTTCCAGATCTGCCAAGTCAGGACACACTCGAAGAAGATGTGGCTGATAGATTCTAGCTCCACCTCGCACAACACACACTTGGGATCCGGAACCGGCACTCCGAAAGAACGCAGCCGATCTCGAGTAAGCAGGCGACCCAAAAGGAGCTTGTAAAGACAGAGCTGCATATTCCTTGCCAGGCCCTTGCACCAAACAAAATCGTAGTCCGGACTCTGAGGGGAAGTGCGCCTGATGAGATTGTAGCAACTCTTGAATTGGAATTCCCCAGTACCCGTGGACGCACCCGCCGGCTCCCAAATCCACCGATCTGCAGGCAAGTCCGGATCAATGGCAACAGTGCTGATGATCTCTCCCAGCTCCATGGTAAATCGATAGGACTCCGGCCTCCACTCGCCGTCACGAATGATCCGACTACACGTCAGTCCCCGCCTGTCCTCCCGGTGAGTCTGAGCCCCTCTGATGTCCAATAACGAGCTCCGATCTATCCAGGGATCTCGCCAGAGGTCCGTTCCAGTCCCATCCTTCATGACCTTCCTGATAGCAGACTTGAGAATCCCCCTGTGTCTCAGGACAGTCTTGAACGTGACGGAATGATTGTTGTCAGAAGTACACGTCCAAAAGTTGCCCTGCTTCACATATCTGCTATGCATCCAGGCAGCCCAGAGAGACCCCCCATTTAGGAATTTCCATGCCAGCTTAAGCGCGGAGGCCTTCCGAATCTCCAGCAGAGGCCGAAGCCCCACTCCTCCCTCCTTCCTGGGACGGCAGAGCTGATCCCAAGAGATCGCATGCAAACCCCCCCTCAAGATAAAATCGGCACAAATCCGATCCACTTTCCTAACAGTAGCGACAGGGAGGAGGATGGATTGTAGCCAGAAGTGAGCAACAGCTGTAATCACTGACCGAACTAACTCAATGCGACCTCCAAAAGACAATCGCGAGGCTTGCCAACCTTCCACCCTCCTTTGGACGTACTCCACCAAACTATGGCAATCATGATCCCGGGCATAGTTGACCGTGAGGGGCACTCCTAAATAGCGCACCTGAAGATCACTCCTCTCGATACCCAGCACATAAGTCCGCTCCTCCTTCTGGGGGCATAAGGAGCTGAAGTACACCCGGCTCTTCTCCCTGTTCAGCTGAAGTCCCGATAAGGAATGCAACTCTCCCATAATCTCTGCAAGCGTCTGCATACCCTCCATCGAAGGCCGGAGAAACACCAATAGATCATCAGCATAGATGAGGTGGGTGACAGGGGGATCCACCCTCCGGAAAAGTGGAACCAGCCTCCCTCGGTGTGCTGCTAAATCTATCAGGTAAGTGAAATATTCCATAACAATCGTGAACAGGTAAGGGGACATGGGGTCGCCTTGCCGAAGCCCACGATTACTCTGGAAATACCCGTAGGGGATGCCCTGTATGAGGACCGAGAAAGTGGGGGTCGTGATACACTCCCGTATCAGGTCTACCCAATGGTCTCCAAAACCCATGGCAGTCATCAGATGGCACAGGAAGTCGCGGTTGACCATGTCATACGCCTTCCGCAGATCCAGTTTCACGCAAGCCTTCTCACCTCCAGGTTTGTTAAAACCTCTCACCATCTCATGAGCCAGGAGGCTGTGCTCAGCAATCGATCTCCCCTTGATAAATGCAGCCTGGTTCGGGGATATTAAGCACTGCATGATCCCCTCCATATGCCGGCACATAAGGTGCGTAATTATCTTATAAAGATAATTAAAGCACGCAATAGGTCTGAAGTCCGCCAGCGCTGTTGCTCCCTCCTTCTTAGGCACCAAGGTCAGGAAGGTGTGATTCAGCTCTTTTAGCAGCTTACCGTTGGTGAAGAATTCCTGAACCACCTCCAAGACCTGGTGTTTCAGAGTATCCCAGTGGCGTTTGTAGAAACCACTGCTAAAACCATCCGGGCCTGGAGCCTTGTTGGGATCCGCCAGCTTGACAATGGCTTCTACCTCCTCCAATGTAACGGGCGCAAGAAGAATACTATTTCCATACGGAGTCACCATTCTCTTCGTAATGATCTCTGGGAACACAGACAAGTAGTCAGTCTGGAAATACAACTCAGAGTAGTACCTGACCGCCTCGCCCTGAATCGCAGCCGGCTCCCCCACAAGATTGCCATCCACATCCAGAAGCCGGGAGATGTGATTCCTATGCTGCCTGGTCCGGATGACATCATAGAAGAACTTGGAGCACCGGTCGCCGTCTTTGAGCCAGGAGCATTTGGCCCGCTGAGCCGTGCTGATCTCCTTCTGCAACCGCAAGATGTTGACTTCAGCAATCAGCTCCTTCTCTCTAGCCGCCAAGTCCCCATTAAGTATGTCAGCCTGCATGTCTTCCTGGATGGCTCGCAACTCCACCTCCTTATCTTCTAAGGAGGTCTTCGGCAACCCCTTCACCCAACTCCGAAGAGCCTGTTTCGTGGCCTTGAGCCGACGAACCAATCGGAACTGGGCCGTCCCCTGCTGACCACTATCAAGCCCCTCTGTGACAGCCTCCAGGTAGCCCTCAGAGAGGTACCAACTGTTGTTGTATCTAAAAGGACGGGCCTTCCCAGGAGTCCGACAAGTGAATCCAACCCGGATGGGGGAATGGTCACTCGTCCCAGCAGCCAAACCCTCCGCCGAAGTGTTAGGAAAATGACGGAACCATTCCCCATTACCCAGAGCTCTATCAAGCTGGCATGCAACCCTATTCCGAATAGCTTTGTTATGCCAAGTCCAGATGAAGCCCGAGCGAGAAAGTCCCTGGAGCCCTGCCTGAAGGAGACATCTCTGAAAATCATATAGGATAGGATCTGGGACTGGTCTACCTCCCACCTTCTCCCCACGGTGAAGAAGGGCATTGAAGTCCCCGATCAACAGGAGAGGAAGAGATGCCGAATCAGCTGCAGCTGCGACCCGGGAGATGTCACTCCAAAGAGATACCCTCCTCCGTCTATCGTTGTGGCCGTAGACAGCCCCCAATAAAAACCGGAAGCCTCCCTTGTTGGAGAAGGAAATAGCAATCAACTGCTCCGTCATCACAATCAGATCTCCAGCCCAGCTCTTCGAGTTCCATCGAACCCAGATTCTGGTCATGTCACATAGAGCCAGGTTATGTAGTTGGGCCCAATGAGCTGGGGTCCTACGAGCAAGAGTCTTGTCACCCTCAATCTTCGTTTCTAACAGAATAGAGATGTCACATTTCTCTCTGTGCAACACCCCACAGATCTCTCTCCACCTACCAAGCGAACACGCCCCCCTCACATTCCAGGCTATAATAGCCATTAATTTAATTAGAGGAAGGGGCCCCCGACAAATCACCCGGATGGGAACCTGGGGAAGGTGCCGCATCCGTCACTACAAGATCCTCCTCCATCCCAGACGGGACGGACTGTCGTGGGGTGTCCTGAGAGAGAACCAAAGCCCAGGAAGGATTGTCAACACACACCGCCTCCTCTCTGTCAGAAGTATGCATCTCCTCCCTGGAGGAGCTGTCACTCAGCGGGCCGACAGCACGTCTCTTCCTGCAGTAAACCTGCCCCTCAGCCGAACCTCCACCCCCTCGCACCTCGATCCCCGACGCCGCCATGCCCCTCGTAACAATGCTACTCTGTTCCTGGGGAGTAGGCAACGCCCCACTCGTGGAAGCCAGCTGGGTAGATACAACGAGGCACGTCCCGCCCTCGCTCACCGGAAGCGTATCTTCGCCCACCAAGGCCTCCTCTCCGCAGTCAACTCTAATATCCATATCACAGGGAGAGTCTAGAGTCTCACCCTGTGGGATAGAAGGCTCCTCATGATGTCCGGCCGCCGAGCATGCACTGGCCAGGTGTCCGAAACAAGAACACCGTGAACAGGTAGGGGGGACCCATTCATATTCTACCTTCTGGGTAAGTACCTCTCCAGACGGAATCTCGTACTCCAACACCGCCGGTAACTCCCTCCCAGCATGGATCTCCACAAAAATCCTGGCGTACATCAACCTCGACCGAAAAGCAGTGGCTTCGTCAGCCTTGATCTGGGTACCTACCAAGCTCGCCAGTCGCATCAATAAAGGAATGCTCCAAAACCGGACAGGGAACTCAGGGAAGCGAATCCAAACAGGGATCCCGCTCACAGCGAAGCTCCGGAGTCCACTCCTTAAGAATGATAAGCCGGCCGTCAAACGTCCAGGGACCGCCTTGAAGGATCCTAGCGACATCCTCCGCGAGACCGAACTTCACATAGTAGAAGCCGTTCTCGTGGGCAAAGAACTCCATGCTCCCCTTAGGCTGCCAGACACGCGCCACGTACTCCCGAATCTGTCCGTAGAAAGGCTTGTTGCCTAGGACATAAAGGACAAGGGTGTTCTCCCAGTATGCGGACACCTTCTCAATCTCCTCCGCGGGGAACGAGGTCCGGAAACCCCTCCCCGCCTTGATCGGCGGAACATACTCCATCGATGTGGGATTTTTCGGCCCCACAGGTTTGCAGATGTCTGTCCAGGATCTTCCAACCGGCCGAGTAGTCGTCCCATGTGGCCGGGGTGTAACCCCCGGCCTGGGAGGAGCAGATCTCAGCACAGCGGGATCCCCCACCTTACCCTTCCCTTTGTCTGCCGCATTCGCCTTTGGCCGCCAGCCCACCGATCCCCCCGCGGACCCCACCGGGCCACGAGCCAAGGACCTCGCCCCTGATCCGATCTGACGACCGTCATCCGGATGACGATCCGGATGTCGATCCCGAACATGTCCCTGACCACCTCCTGCCCTCCCCCTGTCTTCGCCGTCCGACGCCGCGACACTGTTGTCCACCCTCCTCCATCCTTCTGATTTCCCTGCGAACTAAGGCCAGCGCCGAATTCGAAAACCGGGGGCTTAGAATTGAATCCGCGCCACTCCCGATACGGGAACTCGCTACAGTCACCACCCGAGGGGGGTCGCCTCCGCCTACTATGGCTCCGGGGGGTCCGCCCGACCCCCCGCGTGGGGGGACTCCGCCGCTGCTGCCCGCTCGGAGGCCGCTGCCCCCGCTGCCGCCAGCCCCCCCCCACCCCCCCCCCACCCCCCCGCCGCCTGGGGGGTTCCCGATGCCGCCGCCTCCTGACCACCCCCCCCCCCCCCGCCTGGGGGGGTCCCGATGCCGCCGCCCCCGATCCCCCCCCCCCCCCCCCCCCCCCCGCCTGGGGTGGTCTCGCCACCGCCTCCCGACCCCCCTCCCCCCCCCCCCCCCCCCCCCCCCCCCCGCCCCCCCGCGAGGGGGGGTCTCGTTTCTCCGGTCGGCTGGGCCGCCCGTGGGACGCCCACCCCCTCCCGGCCGGCGCAGCCCCCTCCCCGCGAGCGGATCGGGGGGGAGGGGAAGGTGGTAGCGTGGATGCCCTAGCCGCTGGGTGCCCGATCGCCCATGTCTTTCGGTTTTCTCGCAGTGGAAGTAATGGGTAATTGTGGCGAACTCGCCTCCACTGGGGCTCGAACTCTGACCACTTGGGCCGTATGTACTCTTAACCACTAGGCTAGAGGTCATTTGCCGTATGTACTCTTATATATATATATATATATATATATATATATATATATATATATACACACGAAATAGACAACTTGTCTTATTATATACTTTCTCTATCGTATGGTACTATGTGCATGTTCTGATTTAGAAATTATCAAGTTAACCTGACTCTCGGGTTGAACCAGAATTTTGATTGGTTTAAATTTTAAACATTCCTGATTCTATAACCCGACTCTACAATTGTAGAACTCAAGTTGAATACCCAACTAAATCTTTAAAACCATTTAAAACTTGTCTAAGCCAAAGTCCACTGTATTCACCAATATCGTTACATACGGACGATATCGATACGCTTTTGGCATGTCCTGATTTGATAGGACTGCTTCCGATACTAAACAATACCGATATGGGGGGTTTCTGTTCCAGTCAATTTGGTAGAAAAAAATTAAACGGAAATGATATAATAATTTAAATATAGTGTCAACACAATGATTTAGATGTGTTGAAGAATGGCAATACATTGGACAATGTTACAATGTATCAATATAATTTCTTATTTATAAATAGTAAGCGTTACAATTTGTCGAAGTTGTATATCTATAAATTCACAACATTCATCCATAATAATTTTTTTTTATTCAGATTTTTTTTTATTGTGGCTGCACTATGTTTAGAGGTAAATAAATAAACAATAGTATCTATTGCAAGTGAATATTATTGCATTTAAAACTAATGAGAGACAACTGTAATATATAAAATTATGTTTAGATGTGTGAAATATTTTTTTAGCTTTTTAAAATGCTTTATCATTTTATGCTCTTCCAAAACGAAGAACCCGATACTTTGAAATTGCTGAAACTGCCAAAATCGTTGATACTAATAGTCATAGGAAGTGTTCGAGACCAATTACGACACCGATATTTCGAACCTTGGTCTAAGCAAACTCTTTTGATGACTGTCTCCTTTTAGGTGTCCTTAATTGACCTCCAACATCTTTGTTGATAGGATTAGCATTTGTGGACATGGTGACCCACCCTAGGCAAAGGGAGGGAAAACTATTTTCTGCTTCCTATGGAAACTTCAAAGCTTGGGAAGTTACTAGTTTCTCCAAAATAGAAATATTCTTTTTAATATTCCTCTCTTTTTGGTTTTGTATTTATTGGGCTATTTTCGTATAGATTCCCCCCCCCCCCCTCCCCCCCACCCACCCACATACACACACACACACACACATATATATATATATATATATATATTTGGAATAACACACACACACACACATATATATATATATATATATATATATATATATATATATATATATATATATATATATGGCATATGAGCAGTTTCGTACAATACACCTGCATACACGATATGGAGAGTTCATATGGCTCAAAGGCGTAGAAAGCAAAATGAAGTACAATATGTACAAACTCTTAAAAGGTCGACTAATGACGCTAGACAGACTCCCTAGATTTGGGGTCCAAATACAAGAAGCAGGTTGTCCGCTGTGCACACAAACAATGAGTCAATCGATCATATCTTCTTTGACTGCCAATTCTCCTGGGACATTGTTGGTGCGGAATAACAAACTGGATTTAAATACAGCCACAGACAGAAATATCATTGAAGCAATATTGGCTCTTCTAGGCCGAGGGTCCCTCTGGTTTACAAATGCTTGCGTCAGATTATCGGCAACTGCTTGACATGTCTGGAGAGAAAGAAACAGACGCACGTACAAAGGGTTGAACACAACTCCCATGGGTATCCTGCATAATATAGAACATGCTGTACTCAGTATGAGACAAGGATGATGAGATGTAACATTCTTTAACTAAGCAATACAATTACCTTTATACAAAAATAGACAAATAGATACAAAACCAAAAAGATAGGAATATTTTCGTATAGGTTTTCCATATATGTATATTTGTAACTTGATAATTAGTGTTACAATTTTTGGCCACCCAATGGTCAACTTGGTCCCGAAAGGCTTACAACTCACTCAAACTAGGTTCCGAAGGATGTGCAAATACATTCAACTCAGCCCGAAGGTTGCAACCCGGTCCGTAGGCCCTGCTCCTTTGTTGCCCGCACCGTAACCTTGCTCCACTCGGCCTGCTGGTCTGCTCCGCCTGGCCTGCACCGCCGGTTGCAATTTTAATTCCACCACTTGGAATTAAATTGCTTCCCCCAAGTCTTGAACTTACAACCTCTTGGGGGGATCACTAACCACCTTATCCACTTAAGCTAGAGGTGCTCCTCTCTTTCCCCCCCTATATATATATATATATATATATATATATATATATATATAGGGTTTTAACAGGTTTTGGCTATGTAGTTTAGAAATTAGAATGTATAACAGATTTTGAATGCCAACCCATCGAACAGTTACTATTGAACAATACTATAAAATAATACTAATGTTATATTTCTTTTTTTCTTTTTCTTTTTTCGAGATAAGGCCTAGCCAATCAGGAGGGGGGATATATATTTCAGAAATTTGAAAGTTTATACTAAAATTTTCTTAGTTTTCAGAAGTTAGGGGGGACCATGGCCACCCAGGCCATAATGTAGCTCCGTCTCTGAAAGGTGGTACATATATTCCGTTTGAAGTGTAAAACAAGTAAGGATACTGATAGGAGTGTAGTTCAATTTTCATCAGTATTACCAAAGCCTTAAGTCATTAGATGTAGTAGATATTTATATAGATATTGTGCGATGAAGATCCACCAACTATGTCTATTTTTTCTTAACAGATGGATGGTTTGCTTTCACCAAGTTCCAAGAGTTACTATGCCTGTGTGGGTGAGGGCACTCATGCGTATCAGAGCCCGGCAAAAGACCTTGCAGCTATTAATAGCCGTTTAAATTGGTAGGTTAGCTGAAAGGTGATCTTCTAAAAGATCTTGATTCATATTGACAAGCATCATATTCCGATTAAACTTACTGATGCGTTTTCTCCTTTCTCCTTTCTTCCTTGTGTCAGTAGCGGTCGGAATATTAATGGCAGACTCAACTTCGATATGGTGAGCGACTCAGTCGTAGCAGGGAGTCTTGGTCAGCAGAATGGCAGATCTACCTCGTCAGCTGCTCCTGCTACCTTTAATTTGTCAATGAAAAGTGATCAGCCTGACCCTTAAAACTGCTTAAACTACCACGACCACAGAGTATGCGGTGCCTTTTCTTCTCTGCCACTTGCGTCTTAGATTTTAATCTTATTTGTACATTGTAGAAAATTGGGAATTACAGGTGAGCAGCATTCATCTGTGTAGAATAAATGATTCTGCTGTAAAATATTTTACATTTTTTTACTTCCAAGATATCTGTTCATATTTTACATTTTTTTTAGCTCATGTGGTATCCTAACAATGTATACTTTGGTCTCATGAACTGATGCAGCTTGTATTTATTTATAAATACACTAGTTGATTGTTATATTTGTTTTCTGTAGCGATGCTCCTCCTAGTTGGATGATGGATTATAGTGTTTAATTTTGAAGCCATCGGTAGATTGCAGCAGTAACCTGTTTTTTTTTCCTCATATATTAGAATGTTTAAAGGAAAGTATCATGCTTCATCTCATACATGTTTATTCTCAAACAATAAATAGATTGCAGAAACAATAAATAGATTGCAATAGTAATATGCTATTATGCGACTTATTTATTTAGTTCTTTGATGATGGTGGTGGTATTGCCGAACTGCTTTTTCACTGGAAGGTGTCAATTTCGTTCTGTATCTCACTGGTTTCGTTTAACAAACGATGGGTCGGTAGATGGTTTGGGCTGGCGGTGGCTGGCGAGACCAAGGTGCACGCCGGGGCTGTTCTGACTGCACTTGCTGCTGAAGAGGAGGGAGTTGTTGACGCTCTGCACATTGCTGTTCACCACGGCTGCGATGGGTTTCCTCACATTCTTTCCTCCCTTCTTGTCGGCAGTTCTTCCAGCTTCACCGCCTGACTCGATCTCCAATCCTTGATGGTGCTGCTGGTGTCCATTCTGATGCTTTTCTTTCTGCTGTTTCTGATGGTGTTGGGAAGAACCGAGTTCCATGTAGGCTCCCATGTTATCTCCGGCAATGGTTATGGCCTTCCACGTGCCACCGTCGTCCTTTCTGCTAGTTGCTGATGTTTCAGTTGCAGCTGGTTTGTTCCGAGGGAAAAGTGGAGTGGCTCCGCCATTGTCACCGGATTCCTTGTTGATTTCAGCCACGGCCTTCACACTGCTAGTGCTTCTCTCCTGTATTGCTGGCTTTGGTTCGGGTTCTGGATTTGGCGAAGGCTTGCGTTCGGGTTCTGGATTCGGCGAAGGCTGTGCCGGAAAAGGACGGAATGTCCTGGTCCTGGGAGACTCTGCAGGGGTCGAGGAGGAAGACCTGATGACCCTGGGAGACTCGGGAGGGGTGGGATCTCGTGATGGGATTCTAATCCTTGGGAGTAGTGGCGACGGAGACGAAGAGGCCTGCAGCCTAGTTGATTGCCGGGACACTGGTGGTGCCCCATTGCCCATGCTCCTTGATGGTGTTTCTTGTTGCTGCTGTGATGGTTGCTGTTGCGGTGGCGGCGGTAGAGGTAGCGTTTCTTGTTGCAGGGTTGGCGGGGCTTGGGTATTCGTAGTCAGTGCCCTTGCGAGGGGGATTCTAGGAACAGGAGCCTGGACCGGGGGTCGAGGTGGTGGTGGTGCTGCTGCTGGTGGTGCTGACACGGGGGCCGTGGTTTGCCCCTGAGCCGCCTCCAGTCGGGCTAGGGAGGCCAGGCGGGACCATGGACGGATTGTTGGTTGCTTCTCCATCTATTTGATTGTTGAAGATGGAAACCAAACTCTCCTCTTTATATACAGTGGAAATGAGGTGGCGGATGGAAAAAAAAAATCAAAAGTTAACGGCTAAAAGAAAGGGAAGGTATCGGATACTAAGATAGGAGAAAGAACGGAGGGAAGTTGCTGGTGGTCTGAAATGCGCAAAAGAAACGGAAAGAGTAATGTTAGCTCTCTATTCGCATTGCTTCTGACTTTGCTTTGCCAGCACTCCGTTGGTTGCAGATTCCATTCGTCTCTCATTCGCTTCTCACAAAGGTCAGAACTTTCATATTCTCTCTTTAGACGTCTCCAGCCCAACATTTCACTTCCTTTCTAATTCTATGTGCTCCGTTGATTAATATCTGTAGAAAATAATAGTTGGTGTAATTTTATTGATGGACTACTTCACTACTTATAGGGAGTCTAGTTCCTCTACATACTACAAATTCCGATGTGGGACTAAAAGTCCCTTATTGATTCTCAACACTCCCCCTCAAGATGGACGATAGATATTGATCATCCCCATCTTGTTACATAGCTTCGACAGACTTAATGAACTAAGACCCTTAGTCAGACAGTCTGCCACTTGTTCTTCTGAGCGGACATGGCCAATCTTCAGTATCCCTTGCTCCAGCTTCTCCTTGATAAAGAATCGATCGATTTCGATGTGCTTCGTTCTGTCGTGCTGAACCGGATTATTCGCTATACTTATTGCGGCTTGACTATCGCTCAGAAGATGCAACGGTGTCCCCTTATCCAACTTCAACTCTGTCAGCAGTGCTTTCACCCATAGTAGTTCTGACACCCCTAGAGCCATTGCTCTGTATTCTGCTTCAGCTGTCGACCGTGCTACCACTGACTGTTTCTTGCTTCTCCATGAAACCAGGTTTCCTCCTACAAAAACACAGTACCCCGTGGTAGACCTTCTGTCGTCTATGCAGCTTGCCCAGTCTGCATCATAGTATCCCTCAATATCTGTGCATCCATTCTTCTTGAACCACAGTCCTTTTCCCGGCGTCCCTTTCAGATATCTTAGGATCTGAAATACTGCATCCATATGACCCGTTCTTGGATCATGCATATAGCGGCTTACAACGCTTACTGCAAATGAGATATCAGGGCGAGTATGCCCTAGATAAATCAGTCTGCCTACTAGCCTTTGATACCTTTCGCGATCAACAGGCTCTCCTGCTTCTGCTTCCATCTTGCACTTCTGGTCAATTGGAGTGACTGCTGCTCGGCATCCCAGCATCCCTGTCTCCTTCAGTAGATCTAGTACATATTTCCTTTGTGAGAGAACAATTCCTTGTTCACCATCACACACCTCGATACCTAAAAAGTATCTCATCTGTCCTAAGTCCTTCACCTCAAACTCCTTAGCGAGTTTCGACTTCAGCTTAGTGATCTCATCAGCATCATCACCTGTGATCACTATATCATCCACATATACAGCAAGTATAGTTATGTGGCCTCTTGCATGCTGGAGGAAGACCGTGTGATCTGCATTTGTCTGATGGTACCCCATGCCAGTGACAGCCTTTCTGAATCTGTCAAACCAGGCTCGAGGAGATTGCTTCAGCCCGTACAGCGACTTCTTCAGTTTGCACACTTTTCCATGTGACGTTCTTCATCTGAATCTGACACAGAGTAGCACCCCGGAGGAGTCTCCATGTATACTTCTTGTAGGTCTCCATGAAGAAATGCGTTCTTTACGTCTAACTGGTGTAGCTTCCACCCATAGTTTGCTGCAATGGAGACCAGCGTTCTTACGGTACTCATCTTCGCTACTGGGGCAAAAGTCTCATCATAGTCGATACCATATGTCTGGGTATAGCCTTTTGCAACCAGTCTCGCCTTGTATCGTTCAACTTTTCCTTCTGGTGTCTCCTTCACTGTGTAAACCCATTTGCATCCCACAGCTTTCTTCCCTTCAGGTAATGGCACCAGCTCCCATGTCTTATTTTTCTCTAGTGCCCCAAGTTCTTCCATCATTGCAGCTTTCCATCTTGGGTCCTTCTTTGCTTCCTGCCAATTCTTAGGTAAAGAAGTGGAGTCTAACGAAGTGAGGAAGGCTTGATAAGTCGGAGAGATATTAGAATAAGACAAGTAGTTGGCGATATCATGTTCATAATCTCGATAACGAATAGGAGCCTTTCCCGCATTAATGCGAGAAGACCTCCTTAAGGGAGCAATGGGAGGTGGGGAAAGCATACCATCCGAGTCGGAGAGACCCGCTTCCGAATCCGAGTGATCCGGTACGGGAGTAACATCTTCAGGAGTTGGGGCAGGAGTAGACGAGGGACTTGGCACATTTGGCACAGGGCACGGCACAGTACTGGACCTCTGCTGTCGTCTTCTGTACACTTGGAGCTCTTTTTTCCTTGTCTGCTTCTTCCCCTGCGTAATATATGTATCGTCTTCTTCATCCTCCGTATCGGTATTACTGATGCTTTCTCCTCTTTCCTTCCAATTTGCAACAACAGGACAAGGTACCGATCCGACGACCACGCTTGGACGTATTATCTCCCCCTCACGGCTAACACCCGCTGTGTTAGGTGTGTTTCCAAACGCGGAGCCCTCATCTGAACCATAATATGGTTCCACCTCTCTGAATGTAACGTCCATGCTTACAAACAGCTTCCGTTCCACCGGGCTCCAGCATACATACCCCTTCTGTGTCCCGGTGTACCCAACAAAGACACACTTAACTGCTCTAGGATCCAGCTTACCAACTCCAGGTCTGTTATCATGGACAAAGCATACACATCCAAATACTTTCGGAGGAACGGTGTATGCAGTTGTCCCCGTGAGCATTTCCAACGGCGTCTTCCAGTCCAGCAATTGAGAGGGCATCCTGTTGATGAGATAAGAGGCTGTCAAGACAGCCTGCCCCCACAAGTATTTAGGCACATTCATAGCTAGCATCATCGTCCGAGCTACTTCCAGCAGGTGCCTGTTCTTTCGTTCTGCAACACCATTTTGAGCCGGTGTATATGCACAAGAGGTTTGATGCAGTATGCCATGAGAGGATAAATATGCAGCAAACCTCGTATGGGTATATTCCGTCCCATTATCCGACCGGAAACACTTAACACGAGCATTATATTGTGTCTTTACGCGTTGATGGAAGCTCTGAAATGCTTCAAAAACGTCACTTTTATTCTTCAGTAGGTAGACCCACGTTACGCGGGTAGAGCAGTCAATAAAAGTGACAAACCATCTATAACCGTTAACACCGGTTGTAGGACAAGGACCCCACACATCTGAATGAATCATATCAAAAGCAGCAGTACATCGATGCCCAGAACTCACATAGGAGCTTCTGGTATGTTTTTCCAACTCACAAGCATCACAAACTAACAACTCTTTATTCGCTTTTTGATATAAGGATGGAAACATGCGACTAATAACAGAAAAGGAAGAATGTCCTACACGCTGATGGTGTAGGAGTAGCTCGGCTTCGACACTTCGACTTCGGACTTCTGGTTGTGTGTCTGCAACCAATGATGCCAGTGCTCTGTCCAGACCGTTCCTGTCCAAGTACCATAGACCCTTATGCCATGTGCCAGTGCCCAGTCGTCTCCCCGTTCCCTTCTCCTGAAAGATTACCTTAGGAATATCAAAGGAAACAGTACAGTTTAGATCAAGGATAATGGCGCTAATGGATATAAGATTGACAGGAAAGGAAGGAGCATGTAAGACATTAGATAGAGTGATGGAAGGAGTGCAATCAATAGTGCCTTTACCCATAACAGGCCTGGAGGTACCATCAGCAGTCTGAATGCTTTCTGGCGGCGTTAGGTTAGAGTATTCCCGGAACTCACCTCGGGACCCCGTGACATGGCGGGATGCCCCAGAGTCCATAATCCAGACTGGCTGAGAGACAGATGCAAGAGCACGCGGAGGTATACCGTCACTGGTTTGGGAAAAGTAAGTGCAGTAATCTCCTGAGGTGGGCGGCACCTCAGAATTGACTTGTCGGTCACCAGAACCAATCTTTGAGCCCCGCAGTTTCTCAAGAACTTCTCTCTCAAATGGAGTTATGTCCGCCAGCTGATTGTCCCGGCCTTCATCCGCCAGATTTGTCCGTGTTGCCTCCAGAGTAAGTGCCCCTTCCACCAGTGTAGCTGCCTCGACCACCTCGTCGTCCACCCGACCACGGCCCCGACCACGCGAGGAACTCCGTGCTGGTTTTGGGCAAAAGCGGATGTAATGCCCTGTGTCACCACAGTTGTGGCAAACGCCTCCCGCAGAAGGAGGCTGGTTGAAAGCAGCAAGAGTAGATGTGGCAACTCCGACTTGCTCTCCCTGGGAGATGCCCTGGTGGGCATCAGCTTCAACCGTGCTTCTTCTTGTGCCATGGCAGCTATGGCATCCTCTAAGGTCGGCAGCTTCGGTTGCGCAAGAAGTACATTCCTCCGTTGCTCAAATGCAGGGTTGAGCCCCTTCAAAAACTTCATCATCCGTTGCCGCGAGATATAATCCAGAAATTTCTGGAAATATTTTGCGAAGGATGGTTCAACCTGAGCATCCTCCATTCCGATGTGGGACTAAAAGTCCCTTATTGATTCTCAACAATATCTACCAATTTTCCCAATAGTAATAGGCATTCGCATATAACCAGTGAAAATGGTCGCGTCACAAATAAAATCTTTTCGGAACTTTCATGTTGAAAATGCACCACCAATCAAACATGGCAGCAATATACCCGTTGTAAATATTCCACTTACCCAATATAATAGTTCGGCATCTTGATATTCAACATGCAATGACAAGATCTTCATGGCTGTAGAGATGAAGTATGCCTAGGATCAAAAAATGCTACAGAGTAGACTAGACCCGGTTGGAGAAATACTCCCTAACCAGCTAGTTTAGGAATTTCGGCATAAAACTTGAGAATTGATGTGGTTATGAACTGATTTGCTGTTTTAGCGAGTTCCAATGAGGTGAAGGAAATTAGTGTTATTTCCGAAGCGTAATTTTCGATGGAAAACAGAGAAACGAAACAGTTGTCTCAATAGTAACAACGTTTCGTAGCAACACTTCAAAGAAGGTGCACTACAGAGATCCTTGAGGATTCTGGGTAACGAAAATCTAAAGAGATTTCGTTACAACAGCAAACGAAAATAGAGCTTCTTTAGGAAGGTACAAATCGAGTTGCTAGCAGCAACGACGAAAGCCCACAAGAAGTATCTGATTAGATCAGAGAAGAAGAGAAGGAAAGAAGAAAGAGAAAGGCAGCTTTGCTGGGGTGATAAGATCACCGTTGCTCAAAGCAAGATTCGCCTATATACGATCCGCTTACAGGAATCAGCAAGTTCTAGAGAACTTCTGAAACGCTCGTCAGTCAATATTTGAGACTTGAACGGACTTCCTGGACTTTACGGACTCCCTTAACTCTCTTCTTTGGTGCATCTTTCAAAGGAGGCCAAGGGGGCTCTATTTATAGAGTGGAGTGAGATTTCACCTCTTCTCCTATCCGATGTGGGACTAAAATACCAATACTCAAAAATAGAATTTGATATTTTAGATCATCCCACAATCAGCATAGAAGTGTGCCAGTCCGCGCCTACCCTCCGAACACTCCCGTGCATGCACGAGACATCCTGGAGTCCGTGTCCGAGTCCGAGTCCGCACAACAAAAATTAACTTACATCTTTGTTGGAATTAATCCCTTTTCCTTCTAGGAAAATACTACCACATGACACACACTTGTGCCCCACCACACCTCTGTGCAAACCTCAACACAACAGTAATGCATTATATTGAGATACTCACCATTTGGTGTAGCCGATGTGGGACTATCTTTCCTAGTCCAAAGGCAAAAATATCAACAATTTCGCACATATCTCAATATATGGGTTGAGCGTTCCCCACAGTGACTGCCATCATGCATTAGGAGAGATGTCGCTACGACTTGAATCTTCCCGTATAGGTTAAATAACAGCATGATACAAGAATGGACTAAGCCTTGAATTCTGCGCCATAACCGCAATTCTTTCTACTCACATAATGACATCAACTGTGCTTCTGGCTGCACATTAAAGGCCTTGTGCCAGCCTGGTTTTAGTGTATAATTTTTGCACGTCTACAAGTTTACCCTCAAGAGACGGCCTGATATCTCTGTCCATACACTATAGGTGAGTTCTTTATAAAGAGTCATGACATGAAGCATTGCGCTTCTTTGCGGTGCTACGCCGCTATGACATGGCTTAAAGCCGAGGCTTTACCCCACCTGGGTACCTTATCGTAGTGTCATACTACTGTAGCATGAGGTCACAAGCCTCTTTGTAGTACCAAACTACCCAGCATGAAGTCTTGCGCTTGTGGTGTTACGCCGCTATGACATGGCTTACGAAGCCGAGGCTTTACCCTACCTGGTACCTCTTCGTAGTGTCATGCCACTGTAACATGAGGACATCGTCCTATTTGTAGTGCTGTCTACCTCTCTTTATTACGATTATCATACAACATTAGGCTACCTGCCTATTTGCGGTGCTACTCCGCTGTGACTTGGCTCACAAAGCCGAGGCATTACCCCTAATCGGGAACCTCATGATGGAGTCACCCCACTATAGCATGGAGTTACACTCCTTGTAGTTTGCGCTACCGTGCTTCCTGTAAAGCACTCCAGGTATTCACTCTGCCTGAGAACTCATTAAGGCATTTAAGCCAACCTTCCCACATGATCCGTTTTCTGCAGAAAATAACAGTAGACAACAGTGGTTGTAGGTCCGTAACCTCTCCATGCCAAAGAGGACAAGTACCCACCGTTCCTGATATTCTTCCGGTTAATAGTCCTCCCTTGAACCAAAAGTTAGATGCCTAGTAGATTTTTCTTTGAACTAATAGCATAAAACTTTATGGTAGGAATGTAATAACACAATATCAGAATGCCTTCAAGCCCATTTTACAAGCTGTGTCATCGACCAGCTGGCATTTGAGGCCCTTGGTGAACGGATCCGCCAGGTTCTCCTGACTCCGAACATCAATCACTGCAATAACACCCTTTTGATGAGATCGTGTACTGCCCTGTGCTTCAACCGCACAGTCCTCTTCTTTCCGCTGAAGTGGTCATTTGATGCCACCGCCGCAGTCGCCTGGTTGTCGCAGTATATCGGTATCCCCGGTATTTGCGCCCCAACCACTGAAGATCATACATGAGCTCCCGTAGCCATTCTGCTTCCTCCGCTGCGGTATCAAGTGCAAAGAACTCAAATTCATGGATGACCGCGAGAGCATAGTCTGCTTCTTCGATTTCCACGATATAGCAGCTCCACCCATTGTGAAAATATATTCACCTGTGGACCTCTCGCACTCCACTTCTGAGCACCAGCTGGCTTCACTGAAGCCTTCAACTACCGGCGGATCTCCGCTGTAGTGCAGTGCATATATCTGAGTTTTCTTGAGATATCTCATAACCCGTTTCACAGCTTTCCAGTGCTCAATGCCTGGGTTGCTCGTGAAACGACTCAGCATTCCCACGGCGAATGCTATGTCAGGCCTTGTGGCAGTAGTAGCGTACATCAAACTCCCGATTATGCTTGTATACTCCAGCTTCCTGACGCTTTCTCCTGAATTAGGCTTCTGCTTCAGATCACACCTGTACGGCGTATCGATCCTTGGAAGATCCTGATACCCGTAACGAGTGATCATCTTCTCAACATAATGAGACTGTGACAGCGCTAGTCCAGTGTCTGTCCGTATGATCTTGATCCTAAGATCACATCAGCTTCCCCCAAGTCCTTCACACTGAACTTGCTCGAGATGAACTTCTTTGTCTCCGTGACACAGCCCATATCCGTACCTAGGATCAACATGTCGTTCACGTACAAACAAATAATCACACCTCTTCCATTAGCGAACTTCGTGTAAACACACTTGTCCGTCTCGCTGACCATGTAGCCATTTGACCTTATAACCTTGTCAAATTTCTTATGTCACATTTTGGGAGCCTGTTTAAGACCGTACAAGGATTTCACCAACTTGCAGACTGTCTTCAAGACCCTTTACGACAAATCCCTCTGGCTGTTGCATGTAAATCTCTTCGGTCAGCTCGCCATTTAGGAAAACTGTTTTCACATCCATCTGATGTATCACCATCTTATGTATTACTACGAGAGCAATCAACATTCTGATGGTGGTCATCCGGGCTACTAGAGCATACGTGTCAAAGTAGTCAATCCCCTGCTTCTGAGAAAACCCCTTGGCCACCAACCTAGCCTTGAACTTGTCAATAGTTCCATCTGCTTTCATCTTCTTCTTGAAGATCCATTTGCATTCGATAGGTTTCGCTCCTTGTAGTGCCCCGTCCCGCTCAGTCAATCGGAGGAATCGAAACGCCGTCGGCGTTCGAACTTAGCCTTGCAACGGCTGCTCGAAGGTATCGCTCAGTCGAGGCGACCGCTCGCTCAGGTGGGTTAGTTTCGGTGAACTTGCCTCATCTTAGCCTTCACATAATAATTCGCATGTTTTCAACTTGCACAAGTAGGCTTGATAATAAAAGAGACGAATCCATATAGGGGAATAATCCCGACGGATCGAATCGAGTTTAGAACGTGGAAAACGTCCCACGGTCGACTTAGAATTATTGCACGGTGTGCTTTGAAAAATGACACTCGGTCCTTCGTCCCGCGGCTTGGAAGAAGGAAAGTTGGTCTTCGACACAAAACTATGAACTTGTCTAAGTCATAGGCGTCGCCCACGTAAATGCTCGATAAAGCATACACGTTTCCACTGCACAAGGCTTGGCATAGCCTTTGCTCGTCCCTCAGGTTAAGTTGTAGGCTTGAGTAAGTTAGGCAAAGTTATGTCGGTCGACCTAAGTCATTCCAAGTGCTGTCCCGCTCTTTCTGCGGTTGTCAAGTTAAATAGTTCCACGATCCCAAGGTCCGTCATATAAGGTATGACTTGGGCGATAGTGTTGCGCAGAACAAAAGTTGGTTTAAGGCACGAGCCACAGTTGGTTCAGTGGAAAGTTAGCCACGGTCTGTCGATACTTAAGGAACACGTTATGTTCAAGTTAAGTGGGAAGGCTATGCAGTAGCCGTTCCCGGAGTTCAAAGAATGTTAAGTCTAAGCAATGGTTAGTCGTCGAGAGGAAATATGTCAGGACTGTGGTTCAGTCGCCGAGGCAACCCTGGTTTGGGCTCTGCAAAAGAAGTATGAAAAGTGGAAGAAGTAAAGCAAAGAACTAAATGATGATGATGAGACCATGCAGTTACGTTAAGTCTAGAAGTTAGCGTAGGTGTGCGGTCATAGACAACTTGTCGACAAGGGCGATGTTTCTTCGAGCGGCAACCCGGGGCCACGGGACCGACTCGGCCTAGGAAGAAACACGGTATAGCCGAGCTGGGTAATAGGCAACCGGTAGTTCGGGGACTTGCATCGGGGATCGCTATCTGCGGTGCAAGGGTCCCGATTGCCAGACTATGTCCACGATGGCTAGTTAATGCCAGTGACCATTCATATAGATGTGTCGGCACGGGCGGCAATTCGCGTGTGTGCCTTTGGATTGAGTTGAGTTGAATGTGTATGCAGTTTAGAAGACACCATGTCTGGGCCTAAGTTTTGGCTACAACGAAGGCGACGTGCTTCGGCACGAGATGTGGCGTCCAGTGTTAAGTCGTTGGCATAGAGTTGCATGAGTTAGACTTGAGCTGTTGCGAGTTAAGTCGAGAAGGGCCGTAGGGCAAGTTGGGTGAAGTTACATGAGTTGCTGGGCACGACCTCGAAATGTGAGACACGGTCGCGTTGTCAAAACTAAAGTATAGGCAAGACTAAGCGAGGAGGCACTGTCTCAGAGATATTGAAGCACGAATCGAGTTCATGGCACGACCGAGTCGTTACGTCACAGAGTATGGCACGAAAGACAAGTATGAGTCGGTGCGTTGACAATGCAAAAGCACGAGAAATGTCTAGAGGCAAGGAAATGGAGTCTATCGTGTAGTTGCGTCTCTAATTATGGCCGTAAGGCAAGCACGACTTGATAGATTAACGTTGTTGAGTGGACGTTACTGTTGCAAGCACGGGATGGTCCTCAGACACAAATATGCCAAGGCGTTTGTCATAAAACTGATCCTAAGACAAGACTAGAAAGACAATTGATAAGAATGGACTATGTTGCACAAAGTAAATCAAACGTGTTGGTTTTGTATGGGTGGGCGAGGAGCTCAATCCACCAGTACAGTTGAGTACTGACACCCACATAGTTTACATGTGCAGGCACAGGTAGAATCTCGTGGCACGGAGCTCGCTTGGATGCGTCGAGGCACGGAGTTCCTTGGCGATTCGAAGCGTGCGGCCGCATGGAGTCAAGACTTATACGAGACATAATGTATGGACATCTCCTTCCGAAGCATCCGTTGGCTCGAGACTTGTATTGAGAGATGAGAGAGAGCAGAGTGAACTTGTAATGAGAGAAAAGTGAGCTTGAGAGACTTGTAATCTTGGCCTTGTGCCCTTTGTAATATTTGTTTCAATATCAATAAAGAGCTTCTTTGAATAACTTGTGTTTTGATTCAAATTTTTTCAATGTCTCTGCATGGGATTCTGTACGACGACCCCGTCGCAGCCGCTGAAATCGGCCGTTATGGAACACGCCTTGCACGAGCGCAATCTAGGCTCGTGCGACATCACGCCTTAGTGAGGACGATCGCTCCTATGGGAGCGGGGCATGACACTCCTTCAGGAAGATCAACCAACACCCAAGTGTTATTTGAGGTGATGGAATCAATTGTCAATCGCCTCCTTCCAGAAAACGTCATCTCTGGTCTTCATCGCCTCATCATAGGTAAGCGGATCTGCTTCCACATGATAGGTGATGAAGTCATCTTCGAAGTTCTTCGGCCTCCTCGCTCGCTTCGACGACGGCTCAGCGAGTTCTGGTTCAACCGTTGTTTCAACATCTTCTTGGACTACTTCTTTATTGAAAACTTCAGTTTCTTGCGCACCCTTTATTGTTCTCCGGTTTATCCGTAAGAACAATATTCTTGTGCCTTGCAAATTTGTCTTCACGAGATTCGATGATATGATTTGACTCAATATCAAGAAATCTCCGAACATCACTTTTCTCGGCATACCCCAAGAAGATCGTCTTCGTAGTCCTAGTCTCCAGCTTCTGAATCTTCAGATCTGGGAGCTTCACATAAGCCAGACACCCCCATTCGAATGACATTCAAGTTAGGTCTGACTTTGAACCGGAGTTCATGAGGAGTTACGTCCGAAGTTGCATACGGCACTATTTAGAATAAAAGTGGTCGTCAATGCAGCTTCTCTCCAGTAGCATTTAGGAAGACCCGCAGTTAGCAGCATTGAGTTCATTATTTCTGTCACCTCTCCGCTACTCCGTTAGATTGAGGAGAATACGGAGCAGTAGTCTCATTGATGATTCTATGTTCTTTGCAGAACGATGCGAATTCATGAGACCTATAGTCTACATCTCGATCACTTCTGAGTAGTTGTAGATCGGTTTAACGTTCAGCTTCAGCCCTGAAGTCTCTGAACTACTCGAATGCTGCATCCTTCTACTTGAGAAGTCATGCGAACGTGCACTCGAGAAACACTTCGAACCGCCTCTGTGGAGAATTGATAAAAGTCACAGATATCTGAGTGTACTAACTCCAGATGATCAGTACTTTAGTTCAATCGTCTGAGCAGCTTCCCAACAGTCTTGTATCTGCACACCTCCTTACCCCTACATTCCGAAGATAAGGTCCCGTTAGGACAGCTTGAGTCTGCTTCTATCATAGAACAACTCTCAGTCCATTCAATGAAGTAACTTCATCGCCATAACAGAAGTTCGAACATCCCTTCAGCACCGAACATTTTTTCGAAGCATGTTCCTCGCCAAGAAATTACCATCTGGCTAGTACGAATGTCCATCTTTCAAGTCTGTATAGATAACAGACTTTCTGAGATCAGATCTCCGAAAAATCTCTGGTACGTGCAACACATTCTAGTGTCCTTGTCGGTGGTTAATAAACACTGTCTCGATCTTCAGAACTTCTGCTAGATATATGTTCGCCATCGAGACCTTAGTCATAACACGGCTCGTCCTTGGTGAACAGCTCCTTTGAGAGCACACGTGGTCAGATGCACTAGTGTCAGACTACTAGTTAGCTACCATGTTAGATAACTCAACCTGTGCAACAATAGCAACCAAGTTAAGTAATCAAATAACCAAGTTTAGCTATACCTGCTATTTTGGTTTGGGCTTGGATTTGCATTCACTCATGTAGTGGTCATTTTTGTCACAGTTGAAGCAAGTCACGTAGGACTTGGACTTCTGTTGCTTGAACGAAGGACCCTTCACTTTCAGATTAGTGGAGTCTTCTTGTGATGAGAAGCCACCTGCTTTCCCTTGAACTCTCTTGTCTGCACCAAGTTGGCCTTAGCCAGTTGTTTGGACAGAGAGTCCATCTTCTGTTGAGATCGCATTTCGTCCTCAACGTGGATCTCTTGTAAAAGATCTTCCAAGCTAATGTCCAGCTTCTTCCGATGCATTCTAGCATAGAAGTTGCTCCAACCAGCAGGAATTTCGAGACTATCCCTCCAACGATAAACTTGTCGACGAGGGGCATCTTCTCGTCATCTAACTTCTGGCGCAACTTCAGGAATTCCTTCACTTGAGGTAGCATCACCATCTCATCTTCGAAGAGCCACTTGTGGTACTTCTCGACGATGAAGATTTTGGACCTGTTCTCATCATCTCATATAGCTTACCCAAAGAATCCCAGATCTCTTTGGCCTTCACCTTCTTGGAATATGACTCTGCCAGAGAGTCTTCCATAGAATTGAGAATCAGCAGTTTACATATGCTGTTTTCTCTCTTTCATTTGCTCTGCTTGACGAGTGCAGCAGCAATAGCATCGGCAGTTCCTCCTTCTGGAATCGTCGGTTCATCCTCAATCAACACATGGTCTACGTCCATGAGTTGAAGATTAAGGGTGACCTTCCTCTTCCAGATTTGGAAATGTTCTCCGTCGAATTTCTCCAACTTGTTAAAGCTGGTATCGATGAGAGAAGTACGAGAGTTTTCCATCTTCTTAATCTTGCTTTGAGATTGTTATTCCCGAGGCGTAATTTTCAATGGAAAACAGAGAAATGAAACAGTTGTCTCAATAGTAACAACGTTTCGTAGCAACACTTCAAAGAAGGTGCACTACAGAGATCCTTGGAGGATTCTGGGTAACAAAAATCTAAAGAGATTTCGTTACAACAGCAAACGAAAGTAGAGCTTCTTTTAGGAAGGTAAAAATCGAGTTGCTAGCAGCAGCGACAAAAGCCCACAAGAAATATCTGATTAGATCAGGAAGAAGAGAAGGAAAGAAGAAAGAGAAAGGCAGCTTTGCTGGGGTGATAAGATCACTGTTGCTCAAAGTAAGATTCGCCTATATACGATCCGCTTCCAGGAACCAACAAGTTCTAGAGAACTTCTGGAACGCTCGTCAGTCAATATTTGAGACTTGAACGGGCTTCCTGGACTTTACGGACTCCCTTAACTCTCTTCTTTGGTACATCTTTCAAAGGAGGCCAAGGGGGCTCTATTTCTAGAGTGGAGTGAGACTTCACCTCTTCTCCTATCCGATGTGGGACTAAAATACCAATACTCAAAAATAGAGTTTGATATTTTAGATCATCCCACAATCAGCATAGAAGTGTGCCAGTCCGCGCCTACCTCCCGAACACTCCCGTGCCTGCACGAGACATCCTGGAGTCCGTGTCCGAGTCCGAGTCCGCACAACAAAAATTAACTTACATCTTTGTTGGAATTAATCCTTTTTCCTTCTAGAAAAATACTCCCACATGACACACACTTGTGCCCCACCACACCTCATGTGCAAACCTCAACACAAGCAATGCATATATTGAGATACTCACCATTTGGTATAGCCGAAGTGGGACTATCTTTCCTAGTCCAAAGACAAAAACACCAACAATTAGTGGAGATCCTTCATACTTACTATGGTTTCTACCAATATTTATATATAAAACATACATAAAAGGGTTGTTGAGTCGTGAAGTAGCAGCTCAAGTCCTATCACCAATAACTATATTGCACCTTGTTCAAAATGTGCACCTTTTGATTAATTTTCTTCTTTATCATCAAATGTCATGTCCTATCTTTCCTTGAGAATAATTGGAGATTCTTGTAGACGAGAAAGTCCTTTATATCTTCTCCTATATAGTTTGTAAAATCACTAGGAAAGAAAAGAATAATTATAGCTTGACTCTGTATGCTATTCTGAGAAACATGTAGGTCCATATGGCTTCACGATCTTAGCTACTTTCCCATTAATCTTTACATTCTATTTGTTTGCTTCAAGACCTGCATGGATTCACAACTCAATATGATAGGCATATATATGTCTAACATCCACTTAAATTAGGTTTCATGTTGTATATTAGTGATCTGAAATAGAGAACTTGATGTTGTTTTTGTATTAAATGCGTAAGTAGATGATATAAGTCAGTCGTGGAAAGTAGATTGCCGAAAATTGGAATAGGAACCAATCATAGATTCGCTGTACCACATCAACAAAATAGGACACTTATTGACCAGTCTATTGCAGATAATTTCCTTATATCTTTACTGAGCTGTTATTTTGTATTTTCTCGTATATATTAGAGTTACATTTGTTACATATGTACGGTTGAAGACGAAGAAATCATTTGAGTTACCATTTCTATCTAGCACTAATATGATTGATGTTAAGAAAAAAACCTCTTGCGGTAAGATTGGCTAGATATTTCACAATAATACGATTAGTTTTAAGAAAAAACCTCTTTCGGGAAACAACTAACTCCTTCATGGAAGCTTGTCTTTTTTTTTTTTTTTTTTTTCTGTTCTTAGTGATCTGAAACTTCCCTTCGGCATTGTCCTTTTTGGGGCCTGCTTTAGGCCTAAGTCTTCAAAATTGAGACGTGATATGTGCCTGCCTATCACCAGTCTAAAGATTAAATTGCCAAAGTCTGTCCACGACTAGAAGGATAAATTCTTTCGCGTTTCTTTCGCGTCTCTAAAGTGTCGTATCATCTTTTCTATGAACTCCTCTTTTGTGGAAATTGTTACCTGATACTGATTTGGTTCCACCTAGTTTACAAAGAATGAGAAGATCATAAAGATGCTAGCCAGAGAGCAACAGTTCAACCAGAATGATTACATATATGATATATCCAAGGACGAATTGGGTGCCCATGGCTAGCACATTGTCACTGAGACGCTGAACTCATCTTTGGGGGTAGGGTTTGGGCTATCTTTCTGTTTATTCATTTTCTTTATTATTTTACAAGTCATTCATTCATCGTCTCGTGAATTCTTTTGAATTCTTTAAAGCAGATGTAAAGAGAGAAGAAAATGCAGATGCAGCTTCAGACGAGACCGTTCCTCCAAAGGATACCGGTCCTCCTACATCTAGAGAAAGAAACCTTAAGATATTTCATCATCCCGAGCTTTCAAACAAATAGTCAGAAAATATATTGTCCCTCAAAGGGGTATTATACTGTAGTAACCATTATATTCATGATCCTTCTATTATAGATAAGCAGACATTGACTTGGAGGTTGCGGAAGAGTTTAATCCTTCAATAGTCGTTAATGTGAGCGGTGATGACATCTTGTCGTCCTCAGATGTTGTCTTGAATGATGACAGGACGGGCCCGGAGGGTTGGGTTGTCCGAGCATGAGCTTTGGCTGTAGGCTGGTCTTGGGGTGTCAACTGCGACCCGACCTCTTGCAGGTCACGTTGGACTTGGAGGGTTGGTCCAAGTCCGAAAACTTGACGGATTTACATGGGACCGGCCCTGATGATATTTTCATTTGATAAAATAGAAAGAAGAAAGAA